>JAPYYS010000778.1:0-86129 GCA_030522525.1 Campopleginae sp. 14b | reverse complement strand
AAACTTATAATGCTCGCTTTGATGAAATATCCTTTTTTTTTTTTTTATATTTCGGCAATGAGTTTTTAGGTTTTTTTTTTTTTTTTTGGGCTTAATGTCTTGAAGGAAAGTCCTTGATGTGAGAAAACTTGGACCATTGTCGAATTTAAAGGAAAATTGCTATAAAATCATCAAATAGAACGATTTTTCGCGTCACTTTCCTATTTTATTTTGATGGAGGGCAATACATTTTTGAGGATCTCGTCAGTCTCATCATCGAGTAAATTCGAGCGAATTTCATGTCTTCTGGTACGAAATATCGTGCTTTACAATTCATTCAGGCTTGCCTTTTGTCAGTGTCGGAAAAGTGTGAAAATCAGCTTTGACAAAAATATAAAATTCATTAGTTTGCCGAATGGGAATGGAGCTACGTTTCAGACATGAATATTTCATTTCGATGTTTCGTTATCGCCTTTGTTTCCTCTTGCTCTTTATTACAATTTCTGCACTACGATACGAAACTAAATTGAATTTTCCATTTCATTTCTCATGAAAATACGGAGACGTTTTGTCGTTTTCATTTTTGATGGAATATTACACACAGAACCAACGAATATTTAGTCTCTCCAAGCTTGAAGAATCTTCAGCTTTTTGCATTCGATTTGGCTTCTCTGTTGGACAGGATTGTTGGACTTGTTGGACAAATATTTGTACCATCAAATGTCTACGCTGCCTTTAGTCGTTATCAAGTGCGAGCTTGAATCAACTTAACTGATTACATTTTAATGATATTTCCCTTGAAAAATTGACGACGTTTATTCATCTTGTGATATTCCAGCGAATGATTTTTCGGATTTTCCAATATTTCGTTATTTTTAGTCCACTCCACTAAATTTTATATTCATTTGGAATCATTCCAGAATATTTTACCGCCTCACAGCCTCATGCAATATCTCCAGCTATTTTTTTATGTTTGTATTGGTTTTCAGTTGGTTATTACAGTCGCTGTTGGACTGCAAAGTTTATGATTCCTCACGAGCTATATAAATAAATAAATCATCATTTGTAAAAATCGCAACATCCTTGATTCACGAAAAATTCGTCACATTTTCGACATTTTCAATGTTTCTTATTTAGCATTCGGTGAATTGAAATATTTTTGTGGAATAAATTATTTTTTAAAAGGGTAAAACACGTGAAAAAGTTCATTGAGATTATTCCAGCAATGGTGACTGAGGCTTTAGTTCCTATATTTTTTTCAATTATAAGTGGTAAAAGTTTTTCCAAGTTTCCTGGACGAGGAAGAATAGGAAAGAATATTTTTGCAGGTCATTCCTCCCGTCGAGACGTTTTCTACGAGAGAGGAAAATCGCCGTATTCCGATCCGTGAAAGAGTCACGACGTGTGTTGAACGTTAAAGACGCATTTCGGTTGCTCTTGCGAACTATAATATGAAAGAAAGCTCAAAACGACCCTTTCAAAAGCAGTACCAGCCATTCTTTGCATTACTGAACATTACTGTTTACCTCCACGTACATAAATATAAATGGGAATGTGTAAACATAGTCTTAGCATTCTTCGCATTGCTAAGCATTATAGCTTAGCTTTCAGATACGTGTCCGGGTGTGTGAACGATTTTTTGAATCAAGTTCGATGTCAAGAATAAAAGAAAGCTTTTTACCTGTTTCTTATCGTTTCACAATTTATTTTACCATCAAAATTGAAACGAGTCTTAGAAACAATCAGCTCAATAATTATCTCTATGGGATATTATTTTATATTTATTAATTGATAAAAATGATGCATACGTTAATAACAAATGGAGAAATTTTTTCCTCAGAATTTCGTGTACGCCAATGCCTCAGTTTGCAAAAGATTTCTGTTCAAGATTTTAGACATTCTGTATACACGTTGTCCCGTTGCTGACTAACAAGTTGGCCAAAACTTTTTGTGAGACGTACAGGCCTGGGGGAAGAAGCTTTTCCAACCTTCTTTGAAAATCTTGAAACAGTCTTGCCAACAGTTTAGGCGAGACTGATTGAATTTTTGTGAGGCATACGGGAAAGAGTCTTTTGCCCAGACATCTCGGCCATGCTACTTTTTTCCTTCGGGCTGTATATAAACACGTATCTGCATGTACCCAGTGGTGGGGTTGATACTATTGATGTTTTCCCATGAAACTGTTAGACGGGAATATATACAAAACTACGGATCACATATTTTTCAGCTTTATTATGTATCCACGTTTTTCACGACGATACACCCGGACAGATACGCTCTATAAAGGATCATAAATGCGAGATTGAGTACACATTTCTATTCAAGTACTCGAGCTGGCACAATGCATTTATAATCGTACATAAAAGGACCGGAGAGTCGATGCATGTGCGAACTCTATATGTCGAAAGAGAATTTCTCAGGTTCATGCATACGGATCATAATTTTCCATACTTCTTTGAAAGTTTTCCTTTCATGTGACTGAATTTTTGTTGCCATCCACTTTTAGAATCCTTCGCGTCAACATTTACAAGCGAATGCCAAGTTTCGTACGAACTCTGCATTCTTTGAGATAAAAATTGTTTCGTGAGATCAGTTAGAAGCTTGTTATCAAATAGTTGGAACGATTTTCGTTTTGTATTCTTGCAATAAAGAGACAATATTAATGACACTCAAGCTTGCAATGCACTGCAACGAAAAACATTTCTCTTAATTGATGATTCGTTTAATTTGATAAATTATCCAAATTTTTCGGAGCCGATATCGGTTTTTCGGGTCGCGAAAGCCGAGCATTTTATCATCGTAATTACGTTGTGCATTTGAACAACGAGCTTGGCCGAGAGGAAAAAAGAGTTTCGGCGCATTCCAACGATACAAACTTTATCATCGGCTCCAAAAATAATTCGGTACTGTTTTTCGTTGTAGAATTTTTTTAAATATTCGCTGGGCAAAACAAAAAATTTTATGGAAATAAAATCAATTTTCAAATATGTATGAGAGAAAATATTTTTTTCAATAATAATTTTCATTCTGGCAAAGTTAAAATATTTCATGCTGGTCCCCCCTCCCCCTCTTGTGCCCACTGGATTTCCTACACACCGCGTGCATGCGGGTTGTTTCTTGATAAAATTGAAAATTTTTTTGGATTAAGAGAACATTTCTTTTTTCTTCATAAGAGTCGTCGTGCATCACCATAATAATAACCGTGACTATGCTTTTTTTTTTTAAATAATAAATTTGACTAATGGTTTTTCGAATAATAATTTTTTTCTGAGTGCGTGCGTCGAAGCTTCATCGGAAAAGTAGTACGTACCATACAAGTCTCTTATATTGTGCGGAGACCGAGGTAAAAATCGATGTTTGTAATGGAATAATCTGCGAAGCCTTTGGCAAGCCATTCTGTTCGGTATTCTTCGATTTTTTAGTCTCTCCTTATTTTTTTTTCCTCTTTGCTGTTACGCTTGGCGTGTAACCCTCCATGTAACGTTACACAAGTGTGTATAACTAAGATGGAACAGAGCTCGTGGGCTTCCTCCTCCCATTTTTATTCTTTATATTGCATTATCTACGAACGTACGAACTAGTGTTGCCCGTGTATCATCAATTCCATAATTTTTCTTCAATTATAGGCAAAGAAAAATATTACAGATTAATATTTATACGAACAAAATTCGAACGAAGGGTGAAAATCATTGCCAGAGTGTAGTTTTTCGCAGTTCAGGTTTTATTTATGGTTATATTCAAAAATTATATTTTTTCCTATTCGAATGAGGAAATGCATTAGATTTTGACATGAAAAGTTTATTTTTGAATGAAAAGAATCCATCGAAGCGATACAGGCATTCTTTTTTAAATAAAATTGAATATGAAAATTGAGGATTCTTCGTCGTATTTTGGTCATGGCTTGAAATCATTTATTCAAATTACGAGCTGCAAGGGAAAAATTAGCGCCGGTGAAAGAGAATACGGGCAACGATCAAAAACTGTTGCTACGCTTTTAAAAGGTTTGTGCATAGTTAATTGGCTACGACTAGAAACAGAATTCACTACGCATAACGAAAACAGCAGGTTGGGACGTCGAGTCACGTTATGTCTGTGTTATGAAAGAATTAGCACTACAACCGGAAACGCTCAAATTCCCAGCAAGGGTAAGAGGGAGGAGGAGCCAGCCAGTGAGGGAAAGAGAGAGATCTCGCAAAATTTTCCCCGAGGCTCTCTTCTCCCCACAGTGCACCGTTACGAAATTTTGCATGTTTCCCTTTATTTTAACGAGAACAAGCCCTGGGAAAAGGATAAAGAGTGGGTCATATACATTTGCCCTTGGTGAATTCCACAACGGGATCAAAGGATGACATTTTTTTCTTCAACCGTTTCACTGTCTCGCGAAATGCCAGAATGATGGAACAAACACATATCGACACAACGACATTACAAGCTCCAAACAGTAACGAGAAAAAAGAATAAATAATTATGCATCATTTTCCTCGGCCAAAATAGCCCGCAGGTTCTTTCATAGAATCGAGTCGTGTGCGACTGCACGATGAAAAATAAATCTGTCATGATTTTTTTCTTAAATCCATACAACGGCACGTGGATGCAAAACTCACAAAAGTCATGATCCTGAAATTTGCAACGTTGGAATGCAACGAAAGATATGTATAAAAACCGATTATTTCATCATCCCAATGAAATTCTAAATATAAATAATAGGCTTTGGCTAAGGAAACACCGAATTTCGTTGCATTTCAACGATGCAAACATCATACAAAAGTCGACGTTTAGCATTGGAATCTCCATGGTCACGGTCATCAGAAATTTTGACATTTTGTTTCGTGGCTAATTCTATTCTTGTTGCAAAGCGTGCATATTAATGACGTTGAAGTTTCCATCGTTAGAATATGCAACGAAATTTAAATTGTGACAATAAACCGATCGGATTTTGCTCCCAGAAAAATACATTGGGCTTGAAAAATTTCGGATTATTTTAAAAATTCAACAAATGGTCAATAAAAATAATTATTTTTCGTTGCATTCAACTTTGCGAACTTCAGCGTGATAAACATTGAAGCATATCGAAAAGGAAATTTTATACCCGAAAAAATGTTGACTCAACTCAATTAACGAGGAATAAACGTTCAAGATAATTTCATGAAAAATAATTAAATGGGAAATGGAAGCTCTTGAAAGTTTCGATAACGTAAACATTTATTTGGCTTATAATTGCCGCTTGTGTATGGCAAAACGTTGTATTAAGCGGAGCAGCTATCAGTTTTCGAGTCTTCGATGAACTTTCTTATCGACGTTCAGGAGAATCAACTTCGACAAGCCACCGCCTTCCCGGCTTCACAAAGTATATAATTTAGACCTTTTTCATTGTCTCGGGATAGCATCCCTCTCATCCCTCCGACGATCCTATTCGCCAGTATACATGCACACTCTCCTTTCGGCTTTGATAATAATTTTCTGCCAGCAGCCGAACAGTATTCTCTGATGTGCACCCGATACCTGTCATAAGTTTCTTCTTCAACCTTTCTCCCTCCCTTTCTCGCTCCCCTCGGTTCTCCTTGCAACGGTGCTTTTCTTCTTTCCGATTGGCGTCAAGATCGGTTGCATGAAAGTCGAGAAAGGCCTTGCAATAACTTTGTTCCTCCCTATGTTCCTGTAAAAGCCCTGCCGTTTGACGGGCTTTCTCACTCTCCCTCCTCACACAGTGTCTCACGTTCGCAACTTTGCCCATTTCATATACGATCATTATAATTTCAACCTTGATAAGTCGTTCTATTCTCCGACAACTTTGGCTTCCATTCCTTATTTATTACTTTCATTGTATTCTCGTATTCTCGTGATAACGGTGACTGTAAATGGTCGAAAGTTCATAATAATTTCACTCATTTGGATGTGAGTTTTCGGGTGCCAAATCATTTTGAGAATCACTTTGCACATGAAATAAATTTCGCATGAAAATTTAATTGTTATTCCTGGAAAATAAATTCACAGTTTTTTTTTTTAATTTTCGTAACTCAACAGGTTATTGAATTTTTATCTGTTTCTAACGAGGCATGAAGATACAGCCAGAAATCATAGAAGCAAAACTGGTTGGTTTTTTCCTCATGCACCTTTCCGTAGATACAAGTGAATAATTTTACGGACGCGAGAATAAATAGTTCGGTTGAATAAATTGAGCATTGATTGTGGCAGTTTAGAATAACCATTGAAATTAGTAATGGTCTCAATTCAAGCGTATCGAATGAAACTCAGGGCTCTTTGGTTTCATTATAATTGTTCGAGAGCGATCGCTCGTGCAAAATTATCTCACAACCTTTAACCCTTTCACTGAGACTCCTTTTACCTTACCTCGCATCTGTCTCTCTTTCCAAGCTCCAACATTCTCCGTTAAGAACTTTTCATCCTTTTCCATTGCTGTTTGGCTCGCGCGAACAACGCCGTGGTGTTCCGAGACGCCAAAGTTTCGACCAAATTAAGTCTACTCGATTAATCGTTCTCGAAGCTTCTCGTAAAATCAAAGTTTCATCGTTTGCTCATGCTCGACCGAGTTGATTCGCTCAACCGACCGGAGGGGCAGGGGGAAGGGGGATATGACCTTCGATTTTCATTTGTCCCGCTTTTCTCTCTTCCTCATCTTGTGCATCTATCCGTGTATTAAGTCTTTCCAAATGATATCTTAAATATTTATTATCATTAAAAACAAATTTATTTTTGGCATTATAAAAGGTCTATGCCACAATTTGGCCACGAACAAAACGTCTTACATCTCGTCAGCCGCTTCATCAGCAGTTTGAAACGTGCGTGCTAGTATAAAGCCGTACCTTCTCAAAGTTTATTCAAACTTCATCGGCCCCATCTCGTCATACCTGATTTATACGTGAAAGGTTTCGGTTTTCAAGTTGAAACTTGACCCTTGTATAACAATAGTGGTGCATTGCGATTCCAAAGTTGGCATCGCAGTGTATAGCATAACTCATTGATTTTTGTTGCTTCGTCGATTCTCAAAGTTGCAGACGTAAACGGTTAATTTTTTTTCTGCAGATTAAACGAAACATGAAAGTGTGACACGTGCAGTTTTGCTTTCAAATTTCCAATCGAACTGTCGATGGCGATTGAAATGTTTTCAAGTCAATCTGCTGATGTTGGATAAGTCTGAAAAATATCAATTAACGTCGCACGTATGACATACATTTGTATCAAGGATCGATCGTGTTCCATTTCCCTCGAGGAATCATGTCATACTCAATAATCTCGAATGATGTATTGCTATTTTTTTTATTTTTTATTTCCGTTCCTCAACGTGTGTTATCAAACTTGGCAACGTCAAGAATCAAGGTGCACCAGTGCGAACGGGGAGTTCCGTTTGCATTTCCGGATCGTGCAAGTCGATAGAAATTCTGTCACAATAACGTTGAATTGAGGGAGAGAATGCCAGCCGCGTTTGTCCTTTTCTCGTGATGGTAAAACGAGCGAACCAGGCTATAAATCACCGCAAATCGATAAATCACGCGTTATTATTTGGCGTGTGGCAGAGGACTCTATGCGCAGAGAACGTGAGGTAGAGAAGGGTCAATGCGACGCATGATAAACTATATACGTATATACTTGTATATAAATGTATAAAGAGCATTCCAGGCCATTTCGTGACCCGCAGACTGCGCATTTATTTATCATTTTCCTCAGACCTGTCCGTAAAGTTCTAAATCTCAATCGCGGTTTTTGAACTTTTACTAAATTGTCAAAATTCCTTTGTTTTTATTGCAACTGAGTTCATATTACAATTTTTGTTTGTTTTTCGATCTATAAAAACTTCGGACATTATGCGAAAATCCGACCCGAAAATATCTTAGAGTATCGAATTGCCACTCGATGCATCTTCCAGGCTCGTCCTTGGCACGTTTAATTAATCCCAAGGCCATGGAGGTTCTAATTTCGTTTAAATTCGCCTAATAAAGTCCAAAAGTTTTCCACGGAACATTATACTAGCGACGAAGTCGTCGTGGATCAGTACAATGAACCGTAAAATAGTGAAGTCCGAAATTCCGCGATGATGAAATGCGTATATGTCAGCGTGATAATGTTGAACAAGATAAACCTCGCTCGTTATTCTCCTCATTGCGCATGGACGTACACATTTCTACATTCCTTTGCTTGTATATATGATTATAGGCGAACCTATTAAACACGCGTAACCACGTATAAACTAGATTTGCCTCCACTAGAGTATCCTCGCGTGGCTGTCCACGATTCAACCTCACGTTTTATAACACGCCGGTGAGCCACTGACGCGTACTCGCGGTCCCTACAGAGTTTGGTCGTCGGTGTTTCTCGTACTGCTCGAATGTCCATTGATCGGCTGCGATGCATCCACAAAATTTGAAGTGGTTTACCAACACCGCTATGTCGTGCTGCGTTTCCGAAACATGTGTATTTAAAACACATTCGTCTATGATATCGTCGTAATATTTATATATTTGCGAGGCGTACTTGGTCCCTGCTTTCGTTCATAAAGCAAGCCTCGCCGTAATGCCTGAATCATATTGCCGTTGACTGTCATCGCTTTTCTTCCACGATATACAAGAACGATGGACACGCGTCGCGTGTGAGACTCGATTAAAACTTGGACATTGAGTCCACAACTATGTCAACCATATAAAACTATCGATCACAGCTCAGTTGCGTTTGCAACTCAATTTTCCTTCTTCCGTTACCCCGAGAGCTCGTTCCCAGATTGATCGAATTGTCAAATCGTCATCGTCTGTAAATAAATATCCACAATTTATCTTTTTTCCTTGAGGTTGGCTCCGTGTAGGACGTTTTTATGTGGATCAGCCAGACGGGGCCATATATTTCCGGAATAGGCGTACATTTACATACACAGGCATAAATTGATTGGTACACGAGCGTTGTCACACGAACTCAATAGGTTAAACTAAAGAAAAGGAAACAACGACGACGCACATAATACCACACGCACAACGTTTTACTTATAGGCACGAGCGAATGGAATCTGTTTCATGACAAATCGAGCGGATACAACAGTCGGAAGTGAAAACAAACAAAAAATGTTCTTTTTTTTGTTCATATATTATCTTCGCACCTGTCGGTAAAAGTGTCACGCGTCATGTTTTCTGATTTTAGGGAGAAACGAAAGAAGGGTCGGAAAGGATTTAAAAAAATGAGTGCATGACATGCAGCGCGTGTTTTTTTGTCACGAGATTCCCGTTATTTGTGGTATTAACTTGACTCGTAAGATTTTCCTCAAACATAATGTCGCGTCTCGACTTTAATTTACATAGAATTACTCAATGATGTGATATATATTTGTGCGATGAATAAGCTCGTGCCTCGTGAATATATTATGAGTCAATCCAAGGGGTTGTTGTTATAACGCTTTTGCTTCGTAGCGCACAACCTTTTTTTTTCTTCCATATATTTTCAACATTCTATTCTTGCCTGAAAAAAAAGCTACGTACGAGAGCGACATGAGACCCTTGTGAAAATAATAGTCACTATTATAAAAATCGTGAGCAAGATTTTGCTTTGGTCTTAGGGGAAAAAACGGCTCGCGTGAATCCAAGAAATTATCATAAATGTCTTATGCAACAGTGTACGTAGGGAAGAAGAGGAAGAGAGAGAGAGAGAAACTTGTCTCCGGTGTTTTTGTTCTGAAAGGGCCACCAGCGGTTACATGAACCATCATCTCATCGTGTGGGCTGTCACGTACTTGTACGGGACTCTCTGGGCTCACAATCTGGGCTGAGGAGGGTTAGACACTAATTTTCACGTCATTCCTCCAGATAGTGCGATATATATTCGCTGGGAAATAATTGAAAAGCTCATTTTTCGTCAATTCGCTTCAATAATCAATCGAATTAATATTTATGGCTAAATCATGCAATTTATGCCGATTTTTATCTTTTTCATCGTATAACTTATCGTTGACGGTTAAGTGAAGATAAAAATATGAATTAAAGTCAACAATTGGCTGAACTTTGTTGGAAAAAAATTAAAATTCTGTCCGTTATGGTTTTGTTGACATTGCTTTATTGCCTGACCATATTACCAAGGCGTAAAGGTGTAAAGGGGAAAGATTGAAAGGGCGTGATGAAGGAGAGGGAGAAAGATAGGATGCGGAAACGGTTTTCCGCATGGTCACGCAATGCACCCCGCCGGAAAAGAAGTGTCCTCAAATCGTTGCTCGCCCGTCAAAGCCAAGCCTAATTTGTCGTTTCCTCTTACTTCAACATTGAGAGCGTGGACAGGGCACCATTCGTATTCGAGAAGAGGATCTCTCTATCTCTCCTCTTAAGTCAAGGGCTTGGCGAACGTCCCGCTTTTTGATTGCTACCGTAGTATACACACAGCGATAAAAATAAAGTAAAAGAAAATGAGACCCACAAGAAAGTAGAAGGGGATGGAAAAAAGGAAAAATGCTTGAAAATCGCAATGCCGTGTTACGAAAAAGACGTCTCTTCGACAAGTCTCGAGCCCTTTCGAGCCTTTTACCTCCTCGAAGAATCGACCAAACAGTCAGGATCTTCTTCAGCTTTTTACTATCCTTCCTCTCGATATACTTACTATATACATAGATCCATTCACATTGTGCTCGAAGAGACACGCTCAAGGTTATATGTGTACTTGACCCTTAAATAATGTGTAAAGATTTTCTGACCCGTAATTTGAGATTTACATACGCAATTATTTGAATAACCTCATCGGAGAAAAAATGCGTTGATCACTAGCTGTTTTATTCCTTATTGAACCGATCCGCACACATGAAAAAAGTTTCTCGAAAAAATGAGCGAAGTCGATCGATCAAGCATAGAAATTTTTCCCGACTTGCTCCATAAGTTCTTCGATTTACTGACGAGAAGCTCATCTTTTGAAAAACTTGAACTAAAAGCTGGAGGATTCGACGCCATACGACAACCCGATGGACTCGCCATCGTGTGTAGATTGCCCGCAAGTTGACGCTGCATTTTTTGTCGAATGTGCGACATTTACGCTCGTGTTTTCTTCCTCTCGCACTATTACGTACACTCGTTCTTGGCGAATAGTCGAGCGTAGGCTGCTTTTTTCCTTCACTCTCAACTTCTTTTTCTTTCTCCGCTACCCGTTTGGTGGCTTCATCAACTTGTTTTTCTTACCGCTGATTCTTTTTACATTCTTTTCCTTTCCACTGATAAATCAACCCTCATAAGCAACGTGCTCTGTTACCACCTCCATCAGCAAGTCAGAGAAAAAGGTTTATTCTTTGGGGCTCTCTGTGCATCGTTCGTGTCACACTCTCACACAAGCTTTTTTCCAAAGTGCACGCGAGGCTTGTGGAAACGTAAGCCCGATAGTAACCAGCCCGTTCCTCCACGAAAAACTCCAAACTCTGTACAGCAGAACCCGCACGGCAAACCACTTCCGTTTTATTGGCAATGGAGAGTCGTGGGAATCATGCCTGAATTCGACCCTGGATTGGCTGAAAATTTATTTTCTTTCTCCTCCTCCGAGTTGAGCACAAATTCGTATAAATATATTTCATCTTTCATTATCCCCGCACGTCATCCACAATGCTCTCGGGCAAACTGGAGGCAAACTATGACCGGTTTTTATATCCATACATTCAGCTATTGATATCTTTTCCATTTATACTTTTGAACGTGAAAAATGCAGTGCCAATTAATTTACTATAATTTCGAATTTTTTTTTTCTATTTTTTTTTTTTTTCATTCAAAGTTGCACACGATGAACGGCAAAAAAGCTGAATATGTTTTATATTTGTCGATCCTGCACCATGAATAAGATTTGTGAAACTTTGTTTTATGTATCCCTGTCTGAAATAATAGGAAAAATCGTTGCTGTGGGACGATGAAAATTGGCAAAGAGATCCATGGTCTCGTGCACGTGAAAATAAAAAAAGAAATTTGAACGAAAAATCGGTCTCCTTGCGATGCCGTTAAATTTTGGTCTGTCAGTTAAACAATCTTTTAAAGGGAAAGTGCGGCAAGGATTTACGATTCGAAACCGCAATAGCGTGAGTGTGAGTGACAGGTATGCGATATAATACTACTGTGGAGCTAGTACAGTTGAAGATTTTGCAAGAAACGAGGAGCGATTTTAGATGGTATAGAAGCAGAACCGAAGCTGCTATATTCAACGGAGGGTGGTAACGTGCACAACATCTACACGATTCGTTATCCTTCATTTTCTCTCTTTATTTTCCTCTCTCTCTTTTGCTCTCGCCTATTTTATACCTGTCGCACGTGTCATCGGTTTACTGTCTTTCTCAGCCTGCCAGTTGCGAGAGAACCATCCGCAAAACTCCTTATCTCAGCTGGAGGCTTGGCGGAAACGTGTATAAAAGGAATTTTCCGTCTTGCTGTGTCCCGCTCTATTTCTCTGGCCGCTATACATCCACTTTTCCTAGGCCCGCTTGTTTCAACCATCCCCTTCCCCGTTTTTGTACGTACAACTGCCAGGATCTTCCTTCCCTCGTGATTCCAGTCCGCCGAGTCCGAGCTCCGGGTGAACGCTACACTGAGCTCGAGTCTGTACCAGAGATGCGAAACCTCCGAGAGTTGTAGATACACGTCGCCAATTCTGCTCGCTTTGATTTCTCCAACAAGGCTATCTCGAAATACCACCATTTCCTACCATTTCTTCTATCCCCTGTCTTCCTCCCTTTCTCTTATATTTTCACCTTTTCTCTCTTCTCTCCGACAAATTCTCTTTCTGTGGGTGCCACAATCACACATGATTTGTCATTCCTCCGGACAATCCGTTTCTTCTCCACCACCGCATCGAGCCCAGCCGCGGTCATATATAGTTTTTCCAATCGTTTAACTTATTGCGAAAACTTTTCACGATAATATCTGTGCCCCAATAACACGACACCCATCCGATATAGCCTGAGGGCTGCATCGCTCTTTCAACGTCGCATGGTACGCCTTTTCACGCATGAAGGTGTACCCCAATTCGAATCGAAGATCCAAAGTTCTGGCTAATACATTTTCAACTGATGCCTCGAGGGTCTCGCGTTGTCACGTCATTTCTTGCTTCATTTTCGAGGCTGTGGGTATGACCATTCCCTAACGTCATTCCTTCAACGGGGCAGTGCGCGGATTGTTGAGCTTGTAGGAGTATTAATAAGATCGTGGAGCGAGGGCGGTTGTTGGATCGCAGAGGCTTGACACTGAGAAAACAAAAGCAGGTGCCAATCATAAATATATACCGGTGCGATGATGATGGAAATGTCAAACCTTTTGCCAACGTGAGCTTTGTTTGTGTTCCCTACACTCTTGTGTACATTTTGTCTATTTTTGTTACGCACTATAGCGTATTCCTGTATAATGGCGAACATTAATCTCGTGATTTAACGTTTCGAATTTTGAGGCCGCAGCGAGAGCCGAAGATACAAGGGAGGGATTTACCACGCAAAGCTCTTACTAATTTAAACACGTGCATGGGATGTTTCGTCTCGTGTTATCTCTTTGCAAACGCAAAATTGTGGCTTTGGTGGGATCCATGAATAGCCTTGTAATGCCACAATGAGGATATAACCGACGAACGACCAACCCAGCGCTTTTCAAAATCGTCGATGCCAGGGTTCGTCCTATGTATTTCCGGTATCTTCATATGTCGCGATCAATAATAAAGCGAGCTTTTGACCGATGGGCTTAGAAAACCAACAACGACTCGATTTCGTGTTATTGATGTGTATGTCACTATTTTTCTTCCGATTGGGAAAGACGCCACTTGGGCCACAACTTCATTAAAACCCTCGAGCTAATACCAACAAAACGGCCGCGGTATTCTTATCGCCTGGGCTATTTCCGTTTTCGTTCTCATCAACCGCGATCGCTGTACTCGTCGTCGCTTATAGAACTGACAGTTATATCTTTTATTTCATTTTGTCCCTATCGGCTTTTAAACGTAAACTTTTTTTTTATTCACCGAAAAATCTGATTTCGTTGTTCTTAAAATCGTATTGGAACGTTGCACGAAGTATTTTAGTCGCAACGAGAGTTGATGGCGATCGTGGTTTTGACGTGATTCGAAGGAAAATTGAATACAATTTTTCCCCAATCCACTACTGACATCATAAGGATCTACCACTTTTTGTCATTTTCAAAAAAAATGTTGCCTCTTTATTGCTTCATATTTTTTTCATATCATCACCGTGCTCGTTGACCCCTCGTTCGTGTCGGGTCGCTGCTTCGCTAATTTTTACTCTCGAGAGCCATTTCCCCAAGATACATGACACGACTCAAGCTTTATATTGTCCTTTCGTTCGTTCGCGCGTAATTTGATAGTTGTTTTTTTTCTCGTAAAACTTGCACCTCATGAACAAAGATCGTCACTTAATTCGTTTTAATGGTCGATGGAGACGCAAGAAAGCTTCTGCTTCAGGTAGATATATATTTGGTAGAAAATATATTCCGACCGTGTGGCCATCGTCTGCATTGATTCGTTTACTTGAAGTCTCTCAACTGAAACGAAGTAACGCGAGAAGCTGGACGCACCATCTCTCAGCCTATCGATCAACCCCCGAAACGAAAAATTTCCGCGTCTCTCATCAGAATAGAGCACCCGAGACGAGAATAGTTGAAAAATAAGAAAAACTTAGTGACATGATGTAATTCAATTTTTTTTATTATTTCGCTATGAGAAATCGGGTGGACGGTTTTACTAAATCCTCCAAAATCGTGGCCCTGGATGTAATATTATCAGACTGGAAATGAAAGAATTCCCGTAATTCATTCGATTTCAACGGCGAGATTTTTTTTCACATAAAAAATCATTTTCTACAGAAAAGTATTGCGTTCTCTCTATTTTACTTACGTATTCACCACTACGGTTACCTCAGGCATTAAATATACGATCCATTGCTTTAGTGAGTTTGTATATTTTCCGAGAAACCTTACACAACATTTTATTACGTCTGGCGAGGTTGTCTAGGCTCGTAACAGCGCGTTATAGTTCGCGTCTACTCGTTCCATGACTTCCATCACTTATCTACAAGTTTTTCTTCTCCCTATAAACCTTGACGTGTCTTGTTGTTTTTATGTTGCAGGTATGTGATTGAATTTTCAAGTTGATTTGCCTCGCCAATTCCATTCGGATTCAGAGCTTTCGTTTGACGTTGAACGAGCCCCAATTGAGTGAGTTTATATTCATAATTCCAACTATTCGTATCGTCATATATTTATCATCTTTATTTTTTGTACGAACGAGTCGAATTCGTATTTGTTTTATGGCTCGCGCCACATGACGCGATAAAAAATGTTTGAAGTGTTTGTTATATACCGAAAAGTCTCTGACTGTCCCGTCGAAATGAACAAGGATTTCGTCTGGATGAAAAGGAATAATATACACCAAAGAGACATTTAGAAATGATACGATAGACGGCATGCGGATGGGAAATGTGTGACGAAGAAATATTGTCACCGTCGAACAGATGGGAGCGTCAAGTTTTTTCATTCAATTCGTCCTCTCTTCTCTGTTTCTTTGCTCTCTCCTCCATCCCGAAAGGCTCACGTGAAAAGAGGAAAATGTGTAGACGAACTTTTGGGTTTTCATGAATCCAGCTATATATTCCTGGACGTACAAACCTGACTCTGGTAAAAGTGATTTCTCTCTTTTCATATACCTTTGGCGTCCTACTGGTTTCTCAGTAATAAAAAAATTCCCTGTCCAAATGAAGCATTTTCAGAGAAGCAACTACGAATCTCATTTTCGCTTTAGAGTCAACGAAAATTTAAGTTTTCACTCCTATTGATTTATCGCTATTCAATATTGACCATTCGGCATTCGGCAGGCTTCCCCATGACCTTTGCCAGACATTCAAAAAATGAAAATGAAGAATCAGCAGGTTCAAGGGAATAACAAAGTGCTCCCTAAATCGCGAATACAAGAGAGAATTATTCTTCCCACGATTATCAAGAACAACACATCTCTGATAAGTAGTACACGTGGCTTTAGGTCTATATATTTGTGTGCGTCTAGATTTACGGCTGTATGCGTTATAAGGGACGTGTAATGCTTAGAACTCGGGGAGGAATAATACGCGAGGCAAACTGACACGCGGGGACTCCAGTCTCACAATGGTGGGCTTGATTGCTGAAAATTAGCTGGAGAAGCCTACGCTGTCTCGTTTCATATGTGCCTATTATGAGGATACTGAAAATGAGCACAGTTTGCTGACACGCATTTCACTTGATATTTCTGTTGCTTCGTGGTATTTCCGCATCCTCGACTTGTCCCTCGCCTCGACCTTCTTCCATTGCGAACAGCAGAGAAAGCCCCGCATTACTTTTTTAATGCCTGCGTTCGCACAAATATTCATCATGAACAGATTGAATGGAAACGATTTTCAATTTTCATAACGATCGATTGCCGGAAACGTGCCGTCCATATTGCGAAAAAAAAAAAAAACAAAACAAAAAAAAGAGTAGCGCTATTTCAATCGTAACGATCGGTGAATCGTAAGTGAGAATTTAATATTCTTTTTCCATCGGAACAACATCGAAACAATTAAGTTTCACAGTCCTGAATGATTCCTAATCAAAATTGTTGATACTATGCTAAAAAATGCTTTGGCGAGAGTACAAAGTTGACGAATGAAACTCAATTTTATTCTCAGCGTTTTAAATAATTCTTTCGAGGAATAGAAAAATCCTTTTGATGCGTTGCGAGTGGCTCCATGAACAAGAGTCAATCATGAGTATGTTTCGCGCGTATAGAGCGCATAGACAATTGCAACTTCCTTCTGCATGATATACACGCTGTTTATGAATGATTGCAGCAGTAATATTGTACCGAGAACTCAACTCCCCACTCTGTGACGTTATATCCGCGCGCCCAAGGCTTATGACACCTCTTGAAAATCACTTTAATTCATTCCAATCATTCCTTGTTTGTAATCTCCGACGGACATGGTCGAAAAGATTGAATAAGGATTTAAAAATTGGATGCCACGTTAAAATTTTTGATGCTCCTTGAATGTTTCCATTTTCAACAAATTTTCTCTCTTTTTCTGGGATTTTGAAGACTGCATGATCTTTCCCGTAATTATATCTCCCGAGAGACGATTCTTCTCTGCATTAATCAAATTAATAATGCAGTATTTCGAGCTAAAGGTGCAAGCAAAGGTGAGGAAAGATTGGAAATATCGATTGATAAGGATTGATGGAATAATTTAATTCGCAGAACCGACCGAGATGTCAAAATCTGTAAAGTATTATTCTGTCATTGCCTATAAGACATCTCGAGTGAACTGTACCCTTGAGGGATCCAAGTACTCACAAATAAATGGATCATGGTCCACCGTCTTCTTATCAACTCTTGTATACACAGTTTTTGAAAAAATAGTAAAGAAGTAAAAAATGCAAGTTTGCGTTTACATAATTTTGTGCATAATGTGGCAGAAGAGAGCCGACGTCGTCGCATTGTCCTGCAGAGAGTTATGGGAGAAAAGAGGGAAGTAAGGAAAGATGCCTTAGTCGAGGTTTAAACTGTTATACTTCAGGACTCTTCCGATAAATTCGAAAGTGTGTCATTGACGTCAACGTGAAAAATCGAGGGAAAAAGAAAAAAAAAAATAAATCGAATAAAAGCAGAAACGAGGATGAGATTGACAGGTAGTCGTGTCGATACGTCGACTACTAACTTGCCAGTTTGAACGTTGGGGAGAGGCATGGCGAGGCTGAGCATATTTTATTTGCGCCCTAGCAAGCATCGCGTCGAGATGCAAGCCATTAGCGTTCGATCTTGGAGATCGATCGAGTCCATGTCGACGAGAATTTATATATTCACAGGAAATAGAGTGAAAAGAAAATAGTCACGAAAAGGTGAGATGTAATTACTCACCATGGTGAACCGGAAGTCGTAATTTATTCAGTACTTTCGGGCCTTACATTATTGCATGAAGGAAAACAAGTGACTCGTTAATCAATAACTCGTCGAAACTTATTAAATTCGTCGATTCATCGGATCACTTGGACCAATTCTTCATTTGTTTTCATTTTTTAAATCGTCGCAGAAGGACTTTTGACATTTATTTTATATTATTGGGTATCAGGTAGAGAAAGTTCATTATCCCTTGCCGACGAAAGCATGCATTCATTTTTTTTCTGTAAATCCATGAGAGAAAAAAAAGGGTTGAGCGAAATTGGAATTAACGGTGGAATCCTACATTTTGCAGTGAATAATCCTTTTCGATGATCAATAATTCCATTCCTCGAAAACGGGGTGATATACTTCCCTAATGGGTTTTCAGACACTGTCGGGCATATTGAAACCCTTTTAACGCTGTAGGCAGTGGGAGGAAAAAAAAAAAATGTCCTGCTCAAAATAAAATTGGTTCGCAGTTACCAATTAGAATCAGTGAATTAACGGCAATGTAATTCTCGTTTTGAGCTCTCCAAGGGATGGGCCTCCCCAACTAACTCGAACTGGTCACGATTCTCGCTTAATGAAAATTCTGCATGGAGCGATGGCCCACGTGCATAAGCGACGTTGCTGCTTTCTCTCCTCTCGCATTCTTTCTCTCTCACCCTCTTCTTCGCTCTCATTCCCTTTTTCATCCTTACGTAATACTGCAATGGGAAAATTTAATTTTCCAGCAAGATGTAAGCGCAAACTACGTGCAATGTATCGCTCGTGCTTCCACGTTTATCGGTCGGTTTATTTCTATGGAAATTGATAGTTCTAAACCCTTCGTCCATTTTCCGAACCGATATGCGTATATACTATCCAAAAGGTAAATAACCAAACCGGGAAATCGATACGAATCTACTATGCACGTGTTGTTTTTGCCTCAGAATCCCATTATAAATTCAATTGACTCCAAAATTTGTACGATTGGACAGAATTTCATCAGCCAACACTTTTTTCACATCTGGTGTTCATGGGTTTCTATTATATGTCACTCACACGTAGGAAGAAAGTGGTGACCGAAGTTTTACGATTCATTCGATTCTTTTCCTACGCAATTTTTGGCACTTCGTCAAAGTTTCAATTTCCGTCTTTTCAAATTCATTATCGTTTCCAATTTCTTCGAGATAACTTGAGAATCAACGAGTCTTAATAACATTCCCGATTCATCATCAAAATGCAAATTTTCCTTGCTCGATATGGTTAAAAGACTCGGATCACGCCCAATTGCTCCTTTACCTTCTGATTCGGAGGTTTTTTTTGTAACTGCGCCTGTTTATCACGATAGAGAATCTCATCTGGGAAACTTGAGCACAGTCTTGATTTTATTCTCGACTCGCTCCCGATGAAACGGTCGCAAGAAAATCTAGGTGTTCGCTCCCAGAGTTGCTTTTTTACCCTTGATTACTCGCAAAAAGTTTCGTGCGATATACAACTCCACTATACACTGGTGTACGAATCGGAAGACGAGTCGGTAAGTGAGAGAATGAGCGACGTAAAGAGAGAAATAGAGAGTGAGTGGGAGGCAGCAAGACTCAAACAGTTTGTACAGAATCGGCACGAGAGAGCGTCGAGTGTACGCGAGAACTCTCGGCAAGTAGTGTCGGCCGTAATTAGTCTGGCAGACGGTCAGACGTCAGTTCGGAATGGAAAAAGGTCGGAGCAGGTTCCGAGTTGGCGAAAAATAAATAAAAATGTTCGAAATAAAACTCGTGCAGCCACCAATGCAGACAATAAGGATGAAATGAAAAAATAAATATTATTCTCTCTGTCTTTGCAATCATTTAATTAACCTTTGTGGTTATTTAATTTCGAAGTTTTGCTATTTTAAAAACATTCCTGATATTATATCAATGATTATCTCAGACGAAGCTCTCGTGGTGTAGGTTAATTTCAATAAAATTGATCATTCGGTCCCAGTTGCATATTTCAACAACTCGTGGATGCAATTATAATTTCACATTCCGTGTAGAGTTTGAGGATATTGTTCATAAAATCTTGGTATGATTCACGTCCGCGTTTACTGAATTCTTCCATTTGCTTCAGCACTTTGCTTTCCCCGTTTACGAAATAGCTTTTGCCCTGACAGCTTGAAGCGACATTGAGGTGCACTCCACTCTTTTCTTATTATATTCCACGGGCCGCCAGTTTCCTGCGAATCCGTTCGCGGTGGTCTTAAAGTGTCCTCGTAAAAAGTTGGAAAAACATCGCTTCGTATGGCTCTAAGCGGGATACAAAGAAGCAGAGTACGCTTGGCCTGCCTCTCACTTCAGGCGAGTACGTACAATCCTCCCTCTTTCGTTCTTTCTATCTTTTTCCCCTCTTTCTGGGTTGGCCACTCTAATAAAACTATTTTCCATTATATTTTGAGGATTCAACCTCGTCACCGTTTCATTTTCCTCCGCTATTCGGCAATGAATCAAGAATCTTATAACATTTATTCACACTGTAAACATTAAAACAACAAATTTACTCGATCTGCCTTCGTTTGTAAGTGCCGCAGTTTAATCACCAGTATCGCGAATATCATAAATCGTCCGAATGGTGATTAATTCTTAACAAGAGATTAACTTAGCCCGGTTGTAGTCACATGATCCACGAATTACCTAGAGAAAATCGCGAATAATGATCCTCTCCTCTTTGAATTCACCATGCAATGAAATATATTATATGTAGTTGAGTCAACTCTGTCCGAATACCTTGGAGGCAAGGAAACTTCTGGAATTCATAGAGACACACGACCCCCTTGTATCCCAAGAATGTCAATATTAAGCGATTACAAAATAGCACGGCATATCAAGTCGTTACATAGTCTCATGTGATGAGGCCGAGTAAGACCCGCCAGAAGAAAAACCTCGTGGTGTCTATCGCGCTTCGGTCTCGAGCACTGAGAGGATCTTCGTCTTGATTCGCTCACGACGGAAGGCGCAGTTTGCCGTTGGTTCAGTGCCGCATACGATACCGCATGCGATATATTCGACGTGTAAATTCGACGTAAAGGTTTTAGGTGCTTGTTTCACGTGCGCCTCCTCACTACACCGCACCTTCTTCATATGCAAGCTCTTGGCTAAACTCTCGACATCTTGCATGTAATACGAACCCAAAGGGAGAGGGACAGGTAGAATGAACAAGAGAGCGTGAGAGAAGCGAAGAAACGATCTTTCGGTATACGACGATCGTTGGTATAGCATTAAACTCGTAGTCTATTCATAGTCACTACCGGGGAGTTTGCAAACCAAACCTCTGTTCTATGGGCTTCTCATTTATAATGCGGGCAGGAGTTACGCGCATTTAGAATTCATACACGTCAGTAAGTCGACCTAGCCTTCCTCAACGTATTAACAAAACGCGTATAATGAAAAAATCATGTACGATTCAAGATCCGAGCATTGTGAATATATTAACCAGGATCCCCGGTCGAATGAGAAAATAGCCTTGTCGAAAATACCGTGAGATTTCAACCTTCAAAAACATTAAGAATTTTTCATTTTTTGGTTCATTTGCATAGCTCGAGAAAATGTGCATTACGTACGAATACGACGAAGGAAAAGTTGCCAACAGATATCCGGGACACTAGAGGCAATAGGACCTTCTTGAATATTTGAAAATTAATCGAAATTGATCGAATTGTTGATGCCAAACCGCAGGATCGTGGTATTTGGTGATTTAATTAGCTATAACGCGGAGTTAACGATGAGACGAAAATCCATAAAGATACTGAGTAAACGCAGATACGTATAGATATATACTAATTTATAAATACATCGGCACACACTGTATATAGCGATAAACATTAGGTAGAAACTATTTGGCGTCTGCAATGTCTAAGAGAACAACCCGGTTCAGGTATTAGCGCTCATACTTTCCACCTTCGCTTTACCATTGCTACGTGGTTAGCATACCCATTGGCTATTAACGTGCTCGAGGTAAGGTATCCTCGCAGGGTTGGTGAAACTTCAACGACGACGGGACCATGAACCCGGCAGCAAAGAAAATTGAATGAGACTCGTGAGACACGTTGCTCCTTAACGTGTGTCTCGTATGCGGCAAGAAGAAATGTACGCGCTGACGTTGTGAATCCAGACAAGAAATAACATTGCTCTCTCTCTCTCTTTCTTTTTCGTTCGTTCTAGATCATGGCGAGCCAGTGGCACAGAAATACCACTCTGTTCGCCTCTTGGGAATATCTGATCCATACGAAACCTCTCGATAAGGAGTTTTCCGAAAAAGGAAAAAATAAAAAGGGTTTCGCGTCAGCTTCCCTGTTCCCGCAGTTTCGCTGAAAACATTCAATGCATGCTTCGGAAAATTGCTATAAAATGTTTTTTTCTTTGTAGTTTTGAGGCTTCCGTTTGTAGATTGCCATGTAATTTCCTTCAAATTGTTTACCTTCCCACGGAATCTCATGATTCGTTAGTTTCGTCATACCTATAGCGAATTTGTCATAAAAGCCGATCGAAACGAGGGTCCACACATATGGAAAAATCATGACAAGAAAAGAAGGAAATCGAGAAAGACCATTAATCGTTATGATGAACGCGAGACTTTGTTTTTATTGTCTCAATTCGATTCTGCATTAAACTGTTTGCATAACCAATCAATTGGTCCAATAAAAATCCATTTAGATCCCATTCGAAAGAGACTCGTTTGGTTTCGCAAAAAGTTTTTGCGATCGCTAGGTACACCATTCGTACATAAACATCGTGAAATGTCAGCTCCATATATGCTCTCTATGTTATGTGTTATCATTTCTTGATGCCTCGAAGACATTGTTTGCAGATTCGCATTGCCATAATCAATCGTTCCACGAGAAAAATAGATTTTTCCGTACTAACTGAGGATCTTCGCGGACTTGGATTCATGGCTCATGCGAGGAAAGCCACGATTCACCTTTCCCAAGAAACATGTGAACTCAACGCTTTTTTTTGCTTGGTCTCTTTTACCATTCATGCAGTGACATTCACGTAGGAGACCTGAATAAATAGCATGGTGGAGATCCAGCATCCACGTATATCTATACAAACACTCGTACTTCGGAACTCATACATCTGTGCAGACAGACCAACACGAAGATTGCTCGTGACACGCGAACTTGAACACGCAAATTTACCTCCTTCCCCGATTTTATAACCAAGGTCTTACCCTTCTTGGGGATTCTAAACAGCAACGCCCGTTCCTCGCTCCGACGTATTTCTGTCGATCTCCATTTTCCCTTCAAATGACAATTAAAAAAGAAATATTTCACAATTATTCAAACTCTTTCATTTTACCAATTCCGTTCTCTTTCATTTTTACTCCGGATTTTTTTTTTTTTTTTACTTGATCGATATTTAATTGGCATTATTACGACATTTGGATCCTTGTGCTGTCTCTGTTTTATTTCTGCAGTGTTGCCTCCACGTCGACCGAAAATTAAGTCTGCGCACACACACAAACGATGCATTCTGAATTTTAACTATTGTATGGCCTCTTTGGGTCGAGGGTTTTTATAATCTTTATCGATCTTAATGAGAAATGAATTTTCTATCACACCCGGAAAGTGCCTAGGTCAAACTTCGCTTCGAAATGAAGAAAAAAACTCACAATAGTCTTTGTAGATGCTGTGAACTGAATAAATTCTTGTCGCTATTATTATTTTGGTAGAAAAGTGCACGGCATCACGAATGATAACGGGATGTACCGTTCCATTATTTCGAACAAGGATCCTCCGTTACTCGAGTGAAATAATGAGAAAAATGTTGAACCCTCCGTGCAGCCATTCTGCGGTGCCTTTTCGTATATATTTAATGCCAATGATTGAGATTTTCGCGTGACTGTGACTCGTCACGATGTTCTTGTCGTTGACTCACCCTTTTATTTTTCCCTGGCTTACTTTTTTCTTCGTCCTTTTTTTTTTGCACGAAATCCTACTCATTCTCATGAACGCACGCAACAAAACCCCCGAAGAAAACCTTATCCTTGCCGAACATCGGCTTTCGGGCTACATTTCGATGGGGTGGAAATTTATCACGATCCGATCTCGGGGCTTTGAACAGCAAAAATATATCAGAATTCGACTTTGTATAATACTCAGATAATCAGATGACTCTTCGATTTATAAATTACACAGGACAATGCACCGGCTTTAATTTGAATTAAGCATTTGTTAGCGTCAGTATACGTATTCTGTTGCTCACCAAAATATATATGGATCCGGTTCTCTCTACATTAGTTGCAGTGTATCGCTCTCGGGCTTCTCCGTTTATCGGTGGTTTAATTCCTATGAAAAATGGATTCGTCGATTCGTTGAATCAACCTGCGTATATATTATTCAGAAAGTAAATAACGAGAACCATAATGCGATGCCAATCCCCTGTCGGTGCTCCGCCTTTCTATTCTAAAACGATGGTCAATTCAATTGACTCCAAAATTTGTACGATAACGCCGGATTTAATCACCGAATGCTTTTTTCACACTTGTCAATTGGTTGTGCATTTTTATCACGCACAGGGAGTAGAAAGTGAGTCCGGTCAGCCTCGACTTTCTGCTCTTAGGATTTTTTTTTGCTATTCCTACGAGTTCGAATATCAATCCTTTCGATATTTTTTCTCATTTGTATTTTTGATTGCATTTATTGTTAAGTCCGGATCTTTGTCGTCTATGCATCAAATAACGACGACAGTGAATGGACTGGTATTTGTGAACATTTCCAAAAGGCATGAGGCCGGTAACCGAAGAGCTATAATATTATTACATTTTGGGTAATACTCGCTGAAACCTTTGAGTCATTAGGGACTGAATTATTTCTAATATTTATTAAATTGAAGGTCCATAGCGGAGATTCCGAAATATCGTCCAGAATGGATAACAGAAAAGATTCGACAAATTCAGCAGCCTATTTTGCCACATTTTTCTTCCACATTATTATTACAAGGAGGAAGAAGGCTCTTAATATTCACGAACTCGGAAAGTTGGCCCCGTACGAAAATCTTAATAATCTTAACGATTCAGTAGCAATGGGCTTGGCAAGTAGGCCACGATTCATCGAAAACTAGGGTGTGCGCGTAATTTTTGTCAGAAGTGTACGAGGTACGAAATACTTAACGACTCTAAATGTCGGAGTTGAGCAAAATTTGGTTCATTTCTTTGCTCAGCTTTCCAGCAGTTCGAATGCAAACTTCTCTATACTCTTACGTAACGGAATTTCTATGAGGAACTCGTGTGCAATCCCATCTGTGAGAAACGATTCCCTGATCCTGTAAATCCACGTTATTCCTCGGCGCACTCCCAACCAAGTAATCATCTCCATTCGCCTCACTTTGCTGTATGCCATTTTCCGAAAACACCTTGGGAAAGATAAACAGCATCCAATTTTGGGACTGCGGATGCACTTTCGACTTGTGCACCTCTCTCCCAATATATATATATATATATATATTTATATAAATATATGTCTGGCTGGCTAATCTCGTTTAAAATGAAAGGACTCGCGCTCACAGCGGAATAACGCACTAGAAAGTAGGACTCCCGCCCTTTTGAGTATGAGTAGCAGTTTTACGTTTCTATGTTAACGAGCGTGTACAGGAGTTTCTTGGAGAACGTTCAACCTCCATTTCCAGCTCTTCTTGAAACGTGCACCAAGTCTTTGTCGGTCATATTACTCAACTTGATATACTTCGTAAGACAAATTCATCAAAGTCAAGAAGGTGCGGTTCTCCTCATCCCCAATGTACTAGTCGATACCGTCTCTCTCTCTCTCTCGCTCTCCCTCTCTATCTCCTTCTCGCCCGTAAATGAAAGCTGTAGAGCACAAGAGCCTGCTGACATGCACCAGCGCCTCCTCGAACATTCTTGCTATATTGCATGCCCTACGAAGACGGTCCAATTTGCCCGAGGATGCGCTTCACTCCTTTCGTGCACTCACGCGTACTAGCCACCCTGGAACGTTACGTCACGATATTATGTACTTTTTATTTGGCTATATTGGCGACGTGGTGAAATAGTTCAGCCAACGTATCGCGGGAAGTAATTTTTTTTTACCGCAACATTCAAGATTTCGATCGCTAAAATGCATCCAAACTTTAATCATATTGTTTGGTGTCCTACGTTACTTCAAAGAAAATAAAAATAAAAATAAAATGAACTCATTATTTTCTTGGATTCAAAAGAAAGCTCAGTGTCATGGAACGCAAAGGAAAGTTTCGTTCAAATTATACAGTGAATAGAACAATGGAGAATATGACTTTTTGTATAGCTGCTGAGAATATAGTTGTTCAATTTGAAGGAACACAGTTGACGTGTCGTTATTCTTTTGAGATACAAGAAATATATATTACAAAGGAAAATAAAGATATAAGAGAGCTTAAGAGGTAGTCGCACGAAACATACTCTCCGTGTCAGGGTGTGCTGCAAGTATAGCGATGAAAAAAAGTAATTTTTCACGTGCCCACTCAGGCGAACCACACGATCCGCACTTCACCCTCCACCACCTGATTATTTCTCGTTCCCCTACGGCCGTTTTTCCCCATTAACGATATACCGCCCTTAAAGTTCGTGCTATGTGCATCAGTGCCTACCGCGTGCTATCTCCTTCGGTCTCGCTCAATCTGTCCCTCCTGGGCTCTCCAATCGAATAGCCGCCGGAAGTCCGGCGTAGAGGGTGTTTAATGAGAAATTTATCGTCCATTCTATGTGCGGCGGCGACCAATTTTCAATCCCTCTTCCTCTACCACATTTTTTTCTCCCTTTTTTTTGGCTCCTACTCCCATTCTCTTTTTTTTCCACTTCGATCTCTGTTTCAGTTTCAATCTCCCTTATCGCGATTCCTACCTTTAAATCTTTACTTGTATATAACTACAAGTAATTTTCTCACCATTCCCTAAAAATCAGTATCAGCCGGACAAAATCTGAGAAAAAACGCCAGTTAAAAAGAAAACATAGCGAAAAATAATGATTTTAGAATAAGACAAGAGGAACAGATGAAGAATTCGTATTCTATAAATGTCGAGAATAAAAATGGATTTCCACGAGGAAGATTCTGACGATTTTACAAGCCGTGAAAGCTTCGGTGATGTAGAACCCAACCGAGAATAAAAAATGGCTTATACACCGGTACGATTTCCTCGTAGATATCACCAGGACTGCGAATTCGTCAGTTTAACTGGGTTCTCCATCACGCGAGGGTGGTGAAGCACACTCGGGTGCAATGCACCGAAGAGAATCTGCGTTTGTACCTTGTAGTTTTCCGTTGTAATACGAGCGACATTCGTAGGTGTTGTTTGCATGAAATATCGAGTGTCATTCTTTTCCTGAAGTGGTGGGGAAAAAAAAAAAAAAAAAAAAAACCAACAACAACAAATTGCTGGTTCTCGTAGGGGTAACGTTGTCACGACGGAGTTCATAAATCTCACCCATGTACCGAATTCACACGCCTACAATTTTTGCTCCAACCGTCCAAATTCAACCGTTCAAAAAACAAAAATCAACAGTTGTCAGAAAAATTTTCGATTGGTGAAAGTCACGTCATCCAGACTTTGCGAGTTTTTAATTTATACTCATCGCTATTCCTGGAAGACTAATCAAGTTTAATGACCATAATTTGCTCAAGTTTTCTCACATCGATTCTCAAATTTTATTCACCCCCTTCTCAAAGTTTTTTCCGTCGCTACAAGCGCATCTGCACCGAAAGATTTCAAGTCAAGAATTAATGATTTCTCTATTGTTTTGATCGAAAATCGCGGTATGGAAAGATTTGTTCAAAATTCGTTGAGGTTCAGGGGAATGTGCATTTTTTCCATTAAAAAGTAGGAAATTCGATTATTTACGTCGCAGTATTTTCGTAATCAAGGAACATTGAAAAAACCACGTAAAACCAGATTCCACTATTACTTCGTGAAACATCAGCTGATTCACTTGGTAACTATTAAAAATATAAGACAGCCAGGATAAGTTTAGAGCCCAAAGGGTTTAATGAACCTTCCTACCATGGACGCCGTTTCCATGGAGGAATGAACGTCCCTGTTTCAGTATTCAGCTAATATTCCATGTTAGAATATCACTATACATACTGTAAGGATTACCTTGTATCAGTAATTATCGTTAGTCAAAAGGTTTTATAGATTTCGGATGTAGTGAATGTCACCGAGCCTCCGCGCGAGTTACAACATTCTCGCAGTGCGCTGGGACGCGTAATTAACTCTCTGTACTCCAAGCTATAAATTTTATGCGTGGTGGATGCCATTGCTTCAGCATTAGTATTCACGAGGGGCTGAACAAACAAACGTTTCGACTATTCCATTAAAAGGGACCTCTTCAAGAACCCTCTAATCGTTAAGGACGAAGCACCATGAATTGGTATACCGGTCACTAAGCTGTGAGGGCAAACTGTATTCTAGTTGGTGGATTGTAATGGATATACACGTTAAACGAGCGCCGTTATTGATTGACCTCATTGATAAGAACGGATAATTAACTAATGCCTAATTATACTTGAACGTCACTTTGAAAAATTTCCTTCGATAATAACGAATTGCATTGTAGACATTTTCTGTCGTCTTCGAATTCTGGCATTTGCCTGTGCTCTGAGAGGCGAAAGAAAAAGATTACTCATTTTTTGCATGTTTTTTTTTCCACTGATAGCGAGAAGAAGGCGCTATTCGTAATTATACTGTGACGAAGTTCATTTCAAGCTCTCCCTTGGTCAAATTAACCTCTAGAAAGTGTGCGTGTGAGGAAATCTGTTATTGCACGACCAACAACGATTGCAATGTAAGTGGCGCGAAAGCTGATGAATTAATTTCCACCGAAAAAATGGTTTCCAGGTGGTAACTTGGCCAAGGAATAAATAAATAATTGTATTCACAGTTTCGTTGAATGAGAAGACGTTTTATAAGCAGTCAATTGATTATGGTCGATTGAGCAAGTTGTCGATGCACATGCATATGACGTTTTTCAACAGTATTTGCAATTGTTCATTGCAAACCGAGTAGCAGGCATTTTTTCTTCAAGCTTTGTCTCATTATTTTTCACAATAAATATTGCGGCTTCTGCAACGCTCAAGGCGTACGCTGTACAAAGTTCCGACAGCTCTTCCACATTCCAATAATTATCGATATCTGAGCATATTGCATTGAAATTCCATTTTACTTGCAACAGGAAAGAATCGCGGAGGTAAGGAGCAGCCTGTATAAAAATAGAACGGCTTCGAGCGTAAGCCACAAGAGTTTGGCCTAATTGGAGGGTCATTGCAGGGTGAAGCGAGCGAAGAAAAAACACACTGCTCGGACAAGTTTTCAGCAAGCCCCAAATTGCTCACGTGCGATCGCTCGATTTGCAACGTTTAATCCGATTTACCGATCTCCAACGTAGCCCACACGATCCAACAAAAATTACACGCTCGTCTCAATTTCACTTAATCCGCCCCTCCAACAACTTCAACTCTTAATCCTCTCAGTCACCCTCGACAGTCTTGTGGAGGAAATATACCTCGTCAATTTTCCCAAACTTTTAGTGTTGTCCTATACCATTTCTCTCCCTATTCCCCCTCTTTCTCTTCCTGTCGTTCCCTCTCTCTCTCTCTCTCTCGCTGAGACCGAGGGAGGGATGGATTCTTCTCGCTGCGAGAAAACACGTGATACGAACACGATACGTACGCATGAATCCTGTCAAGCTTGGGACGTAACTGTTATTCCTATATATCCATGAGCATCACCCCGGGACAAAGTAACAGAACGAACGAAGAGTTTCTTCTATACGTTATGGGACCACATCATGGCCAGACTGGATATGAAAGTGTGGGGCTCAGATATCTGTGTGGGTTTATTGTCTGCGTATATATCGATGAAGGTACAAGGAAGGGAGCCAGATGTCGAGGTGAATGTATATTTTCCTTAAGCCAGCGATATGACGGCATGACTAAATTCGTTATTTCACGCCGTGAAATATACATCTGGCGGATCCGACGATTATTAAATGTCGATCGAGTCCCATGCATCTTAAATCTGCATACAGAATGCAGAGAATGCAAGAAAGCTATACTCGATAACTTCCAAACACGGAACATAACGTAAAGAAAAAAAAAAAAATTCTTCATTGTCTTCGAATTTGGAAAACCTGTACTTTAAATTTAAAACAATGGCGACATAACTTTTTCGTGAAATTCAATGAAGCAGTAAGTTCACAGTAGTGGCTGACTCATTCGGTGTAAGGATGTCGAAAATTCATTCGGAATACTGCATCAAGAGTAGGTCGAGAGGATAAGAAAAGACGAAGCCCAAAGCGGAAAGGAGAGACAAGAGCGAAGCAGTTGTAAGACTTGGGTCAGGGAATTAGTGTAAGGGAGGAAGTCTTTGCGAGGGAAAAGCGTTGCGCGAAAGGCAGGAAGGAAAGAGAGTCAGAGGTCTGCGAGTGGCGGTAATTACGGTCGGGTAACGAGTAGGTACCCTGCTCTCTCATTCTAACCAGGTCTGGTGTGTAACTAGAGGACTACCCTCTACAGATCACTATACGCATATAAATATATTTATATCTGTATATGTGTATTCGTATATACATGTATCCATGAACTTGTTCTCATTCCTCTTTCTTTCTCACTTAGCAAGAATGGGAATGGCAGGAGGCTAGTTATTTCTTGTGGTCCAAGCCCAACAGAGATTTTCTGCCATCCGAAAAGTATACTCACTGATTTCTTCACTCTCAAAGTACAAGATTTAAAATGTAATTGTTGGAGGCTTCTGCAAAACTAATATTTTGGTAAAGGTCAACTGTGATGTTTCGTAGATCGTTAATTATAATCTTTCCATTGATAAAAGTGCAAGGTCACGTGCTTCGGAATAGTTTCGGTTTCATGGATTTCTTCCGAATGAGAAAGTGCAGCGGATAGGTTGGAAAGTAAAGCGGAAAAAAAACACGCCTGCTCCTAAGATCCGGAGCTTCGGATCGTGTTTTCCGATTCTATTTTTGTTGCAGCGTAGAAACGAACGATTTCTCGCTTTTCTGTGATTACGTCTGGGGCTAATCAGCCAATGGAAGAAAGGGGTTTCGGGGTCTCGTTTAATCCGGAATTCCACCAGGCAAAAGGAAGTTTAAACTCAGTTAGAAGAGAAAAAAAAAAGCGCAGGGGTAAGAAGACGGAGGTAATGGGAGCGGGAGCGAAAGGGGTTATGTCAGAAGTACGGGACAAGGAAATGAAACGAAGAGCAGTAAAAGAAATGAGGATTGAAGAAAAGGGTATCGGTCGGTAGAATGAAAGGATAAGGGCCGATGAGGATGAGACCTATAAAAAGAGGATCGAAGAAATATACGTTGATATAGATAGGTATTTGGGTCGGTTGAATGGAACAGATGGATTCGAAACTTGAAACTAATGAACCGTATATATCTTATCCTCTGAAGAAAGCACCACAGGATTCGTATTGTGAAAAATTGCACAGAAATAGACGAGACGAAATTGATAAGAGGCAGACCTTTTCTTAATCCCTTTATATTTTTCACTCTGTTTCCCTTTATCTGCCGTTTCGTTCGCCAGTGCTCTCTGACATCGCGTTCACTGTCAGGGCAGTTTCCTCTCGTGACATTCATCAAACGTAAAGACAAAGAGTGAATAGACGTGTCACTATATTTCGCTGGTACTCTTGCCCTTTTCCTGCTGAGCTAATTGTTGCGACTTTGTACTGAAAGGACTTCGTGTTCGTTTGAAGAAAAAACAAAGAAAAAAACCTTCCAATTACTGGATCTTCGTGTATACAATGAAGGTGAGAAATATCGCAAAATACGAAGGCGAAAGCTTTTTCCTTCAAACGTCCCCTCTCCGATTACGTCTTTCGAAAATTCATTATTCTTTTGACTTTCGTTCATACTCGAGACTGTTCCAAACCACGTGGCTTCTTGAGAATGAGTCTTGTCAAAAGGAAAAAACTTATATCTCGACATGAATCGGCCAAGTTCAAAAATTTTTGGCAAATCGTTCAACAATGAATTTCCGATCTATTGCGTATCGATGTAATTTGATGAATATTGTAATATTTCATCGAATCGCACTTATCAGCCAATATAAATCTGCTACGTATGACTTTGAAAAATTGTCAATTTATAGCTCGAGCGCAATTTATATTTCCATTTCAGTTCTGATGACATAGTTCTTCAGTTGGAAAGTGGTGCTTCTATACTTTGAACCCTCTTTGCAGCTAACTCCATCTATATGTGGGTTTTACTAGGAGGGCTATAATTTAGCACCACCTATAAATCGAGTCTCTCATATCCACTGGTCTGCCTCTCGGTGCCTTTAAATTTCTTTAATGTGGCGGACGTATATTATTCCACTAGGACGAAACTTTTGTGTCTTTCGTAACGTAGATTCCTCTCTCGGACTGTGTGTCTCCGTGATTCTCGGTCGGTTATACCCAGTTGAATATTCGCCAATTCCAAAAGGCCGTTTCGAACCTGGATGAGGAAAAAAAATGTCACAAAAAGCATAAAAGATTCGCACATTGTCGTACTCCCGGTACGCGTTGAGTGAGTTTTATGAATTTTCCTTTAGGGCATGAGAAAAAAAGAAAAATCTCAATTCGGTGAGCAAGCTTGTCAGGATATGCTGAAAGTAAAGAAATGGGGGGAAAAAAATGTCGAAGGAAAGAATGTGAATTCGAAATCATGTGACCGATGTGCATTATTGATGAAACTTATTCCATCAACTACAACGAAATCCAAAGGCTTCGGGCGTAAATATATATATACACGCAGCGTTGATAGATACGAAAGAAGAATCTTGCGTGACATAGGATCGTTGAAGGCTGATCGAAGAGGCAGGAAATCGCCAACATTCGTTACCACGATCGTCCTGGTAATTTCGCCTCTTGACAGTCGATCGTAAGCCCGGCTATCCGATATTCCATTCAACTTCTTTCGATGCCGTGATCCGAATGCATTATTCATCTTCTTTTTCCCGCCGATCCAGAACTACATAACTGTAACTTTGCGATACGAAATCACGTCGATTTTGGCAAGTTAATTTAAAAGTATATGCTCGGTGCATGACGCTTACCCTCGATTAGATTCTTCGATTTGCGGATGAATTTAGATTTATGAATTGGCCGTTCATTTTCCTCGTCAATCTCCATAATGTTATCGCGAGCGTACGGACCACGATCCCGGCTCGTATTTTCATTTTTAATCACCTCCAACACGTTTTTTTCTATCTTCCAACGAATTTCCGGTGATTTTTTTTTTTTTTTCCAATTTCTCAGCACATTTGTTCTCTCTTTGAGGAGGCGGCAAACATGTCGATTTGTACTCTGCACCGTGTATAGACTTCTCGTGCCTCAAACGAGAATCATACAGGGGAATTGTACCCTATTAATCTTGGGGCTCGTAGAACTAAGAATACGCATAAATAGTTACGACAGTGAGGAGTTAAAAAAAAAAAAAAACAGGTTTGCATTTTTTTTTGGCTAGAATCACATTACGTAACCTCAACGCCATCTGGCATTGCGGATGCGCCAGAGGGTTATGCGTAACGGGCTGTTCCCTCGTCGCTCGTTCCCCTTTAATTTATTTCGTAACATAGGCCACCGTCGCGCCGCAGTGGAAAGCCGATATCGCGCACCGGAGAAAGAATGGAATTTACGATCGCTCTTACGAACCGTATATACGTGCGTCTATACGTAACTAGCAGAGCGGGGGAGGCCGGAGAACAATATATATCTATATATCTATATATATATATATATATCTCGATGACTGTACGAAGCATATGTATGTTTGGATATGTGTGTTTTTCTGTACTTGGTGTTTGTGGGCAAGAAGCATCACGTCGGTGGTAGCGTGCCAATGCACCGCTGCAGTACGAATCAGAGGCCGAGGTGCCCTGGCGAAAGCTTCATGGCCGATGCTTGTGCTCTGGGAAATGGGGCTTAAGGCGCTCAGCACACAAATACACCCGAGCTGTTTCGATTCGAACGGACAACCTCCGAACCATGCATTTCTTCATGGAATAAGTTCGTCGAACTTCAAAACCTTTTTTATCAGCTTCGATCCTTTAATCTGTCGTCGGTAATCTCTTTGACTTTTAATTGCGCAAATACGCGATGCCGACGATTTTTCTAAATGCGAGCTTGCAAAAGGGATCATGACAAACCGAAGATTTCTATAATTACATTAGAAGTATCGTGAACAACGTTGAAATTAGACAAAGTTCTTGGAGCACGGAGTGCCTGTCTTTATAGTTCGAAAATCCACTATTTTCGAGGCTGACTACCGAATAACTCCGAGTGGAGAGTTTATTGTATTTTCTGTAATCCACGATCGCAGAAACTTGCTTCCTGCGCCTGAATAATACGAAGTAATCAGATATTAAATATCATCAATAAGAGCAATTCGAATAAGCTCGTGTCCAGAGAAATATGCGGCGCCAAGCTTTTCCGGCCAGACCAACCCACCCCATTAATGCAGTCGGATTTGTTTATACATAATATATCAAAAGTATATACGCAAGCAGGATAAAAGCGGCGTTGGCAAGAGCCCTCTGCCTCGTGGCAAACAAGCTTGTTGCTAATTCATGCGATCTTCGTGACTCAACGTTGCAACGGTAGTCGCGCGTTCCCACCGCGTGCTTCACCCACCAATGTATGTAATTCCACACGCCCTTCTTATCACCGTTAATCCTATTGGACGAATTGAGTACGATCGTGGCAATGCTCAACTCGCATGAGATTAATCCACCCCAAAAGTAAGAATTCCTCCAACAGAATTGCATAATTAGTATGATTATCTTAGTTCAAAAGCTCGAGGAATCCTCGAGTGAATACTGTGCTTGTCATGCCATCGTTGAAGTCGACTGAATTCAACGTATATAGATAAGTTATTTACACCGCATGGGTTTGGCGTCATAATTTAGCGGACTTTTCCAATTAATTACAGTTAATGCAACTAAATCTGCGAAATGCATTAAATATTAACAAGAAACAATGCAAAGCCGACATAGATAATGTTTCTGAAATCCTACAATGCAGCCTTCGCAACAAATTCAATCCATTCCGTCGATTACGCTGAATTAAAATATCACAAATGATTGCAATGAAATTAATAACTTTAATGTCGAGCCCCGAATAAGATCCAGTTGCTTTTTCAAATGATGTTGGAAAAATACCGCGCGTCATTAAATGATCGTTTCAGTCTTCGTGGATCGATGTTTTCTTCATTAATTTGTTCTCCCAACTGACTCTATGCATTATTTTTCGTAATTTGGTATCAAAATTGGAGATTTGAAAATTACACCCATAGGCTCGGACTATGGTCTGATTGAAATAATGAAGCTAATACCGTTATGCGCTTTAGCGTTCGATATATGGCGAAGAAAAGTTTGCACTGCTTGAATGCAAACACAAGTGTCATGACCTTACAGAACAGTTGGGTCTGCTAGTGTGTACGTACTCTCATATGAGTCATACACACGCGGGTGTAAACGCATATTTGGAGTAAGGTGGGCGGCTCCATTAGACGGGTCGTTTAACTTGAGGAACTTTGGGAAAGCCGCCATGTGGCACGAACCAACCCATCAAATATACGTGTATGTTGACATTATAACTGTGCACGCTGGCATCGTAAATACGTTTATTTTTATTACGTACATATACGAAGTTGCGTATGCCGCCGAAAGAATTAGGAGAGAAAAAAAACTTACTCTGAGAAACATCGAATCCTTCTGAGTCGCGTAGAGACAACGAAGCATACTGTTACGAAAGTATCATGCATTATCGTGGGGATCGCGAGCACTGATATTCTTGAATAGCTTGACTGTAAGACCGAGTCGAGTTTAATGTTTTCACAGTTCGTTGGGCGCCTTGATTTCGACAAGAGTGCCTTACAATTAAGAATAATCACCAAGATTATACCGCCTCAGAGGGTCCAAAGCGTCTCGCGACAAATTGTGATGCTCCGTACTGCTCCACTCCAGAATTTTCATCCGGATCTCTTGGCCTTAAAGAACACAGAAAAAAACATGAATATCGTGTAGCTATCGGAGTAGAAATACTATGCTTTACGCTCTGCCAACTAACCTCCGCTGTAGCAGCCTGAATCTGAAGCGCGAAAGAAGAGTGTAAAGAAGACAATCAATGGCTGAATTACTTCCGTCATTAGTGTACCAATCAATAATTGAATAATCACGGAACTCGAGCTTCGTACAAGAAGCTGTAATCATCAATTTATTGTTAATATATATATATATATATATATATATAATATCGTTATGAGAAAGACGCCATAGATGTGGTGAACTAATCCACGGCATTTGAGCATCTATGGTCGCAGAAATTTAATGAAACCGTGCAAAAGCCCTCTGAGAATTGATCGGAGCCGAAGGAGGTGCATACTCTCTAGTTATCGGAGCCTCCTTCGATATCATTAGAGGCAGATATGTTGATCACTAGTCGATGCGCGACCCTTCGTACAAACTTGAACTACATATTCACACATAAGTATATGCATATTCATATAGCTAAGGCTGATGTCTTCGGGCAGGTATGTAAACATATATATGTATATGTTGTGGCTTTCTAAGCTTCGAGCGATGGCATGATCAAGGTTCACAGGGCTACTGGCTCTGTCTGTATCATCGTGAAGTGAGAATGTCCGATGTTGCAACGTCAAACGCCATTAGACCCTCTCGACAAGCCAGAACATTAATCAGGCCGTACTGATAGCGTCGGGTCTATATGCAAGTATCCTATGTTCTACTGCTGAAATACACGGATTGTATGGTATCGGAACACCAACAATCGCCCTCTCTTGCTTCAATTGTAGACAATACTATCGCACCTACGTTCTCTCTCTCTCTCCCTCTCTCTCGTCGTCGGTCTCATTCCGTCCAGACGACTGAAATACACTACGGCTTGATGAATCCTTTCTAGCGGATTCGCCGCTCCAAACTAGCATGCTTTTCATCCCATTGTATAGATCTTCCACACCCCGATATCAACGTTATCGCTTATCACTTCATGTCTGCTTTATCCGATGCTTTGAGATTATTCCGCTATTTCCATTCAACGAGAATTCATTCACTCGAAAAATCGAATAGCAATCAAATTTATCGTTCTCTAATCGCTTTGTTAGTGGCATGAGCCTCGTTCGCATTTACTGACAGTCACTATCGTCGTTGCAACAATGTTTTTATTAATTGGAACCTCTGATCATAAGCCGAGTGAGCCTTTACCAAGAAATTGATAACCTCTCAAATAGCTGTCCACATCATTTTTTGTAGTTAATCGACTTGTTATTTTTACATTGAATAGAAAACACTCGGCTGCGGAGATTTTATTGTTGAGCATACAATGCGATTTGAGACATTTTTTCGATATAGAGCGTTTTCGACAGAAGTTTGATGACCGGAGTCGCGTATCGGTGGCATAAAAAATGTTGTAACCTGGAGATTCGTTGTTAGGAGGATGCTGAGAGAACGTAAGGTTGTTAGAGCACGCTTAGCACTGTTGCCTACCGGAACACACTGGGAAGCTTCGCTAATGTATTTCGGTGTCAGGGAAGCCTGACAAGAACGATGGGACAGGCTCACAAGTCTTTCGACTATCGATCACTATCGCCAATTCCCTCTCGCCTATTCCTTCACACTCGTCGTTCTCCCTGATCCGAGAGGGAACACGTGAAAAGCCTCGCTCTATTTTCAGCTCCACGTTTGTTACCATACATATACAGCGGACGTACGTACACGAGCAATACATCGTCGTATCATCTCCACTTTTACGCGTTTCCTTACTCCCCCGCACTCGATCCGTAATGACTAATAAATTTTGTTTCCGTCTAACCGATGTGCCGAGATCCAGACAAACGATGTTTCTCACCTTCCCCATGTTTAGGTAACGTCTTTTACACACAATACGGACATATACGGTGTATATGTCCTGCGTTAGCCATGTACACGTATTTGTAGGGCACGAGTTTAACCAGGAGCCGTGAAGCGACGAATCTTCTGCTCGGGGTGCCCTGCTATTTCTGCCTCTCGAGGAAAATCACCCCTCCTATCAGCTTACGAGACCCGAAATGATCGCACACCCAACCCACATCTTCTAGCTGCTCGCATCACAGTTTATACAACAAAATCCCTCTGGAGAAATTCACGGTTAGATGATTCGAGATTTTTCATCGGCAGAAAATGGAGAACTAGTTCCATTTCTCGCAAACGCAATATCGCACGATGTGTTTGTTGCGAGGAAAGAATGAGCCAGAGACCGAATAAGCAAATCTGCACTAAGGGGATTAATAAGACCGAGCGCCATCTTGTTTTCTTGTTATCTTATTGCTGCCTAGCCGCTCGACGAAGACTTGACACGTAAGCTGTACCTAGCGCTAACGAGCCACTTAGGCTGCCTACTGTTGCTAGTGTTGTTGCTTACTGCGCCTTGGTGGTCCAACTCTCAAGCCACCAAGTTTTCCTCCCTCGCGTAATTTGCGGCAAGCCTTCTCTTTTGTTTACCGAAACAGCGAACACCGAACCACCACACCACATATTCGGTTTTGCATTCTTGCACAATCTCCTACTTTTAGCATGCTGAGACTGATTATAACGTTCGCGATTAACGCCCTCCGTTTTCCTCAATTTTAACGAGCACGTAATTTGTGGCTGAAAGCTTACTCAATCCTCAAATGTCTGTCTTTATATCACGTGCTCTGAGCATTCGTTCATTCGAATTGAGCCAATGGTTTAGTAACCAAGCAAAATGTCTCAATCAATGAATTCAAGTTCATTCTTGAACTTACTTCGACAGAGCTCCCTCACGTTATTGCTGCTCAATATCCATCGGATTTAAGAGCAGCAATGAAAATGGACCCTTTGTAATAAATCACTTTGACTTACTGTGAATGTAAAGGAAACATGCTGCTGCATCACAGAGAACCACGAATTATTGACGATTAATCGATCCGAGTTTGTACGGACGTTGAAAAAAGTGGAAACTTCATAGGATGAATATTTGCTACGACTGCCTCTCTCGTGCATATCTCGGTTGGATGAATTATGTAGGAAGATGGATGATACGAGGCTAATATGTGTGCTATACCTTGAAAGAACTATTTACTTTTCTCGGGGCAACTTTATACGTTTCATTCGTCCCATAAAAGCCCCATTAAACCGTCACCTCGGTGATGCTCGCGTCGATCTTATACAGCCGAGCGCAAGCTTGAATAGGCGCCAGTGGGGGTGCAAAGATCGACGTACCCGGTGCGTCATGAAGAGTCTGACGTGTTCGGAGCCACGCATGCGAGATAGACCGTCAAATCCCTTGACGGCACACGGCTCTTACTATGCACGCACGATATCTCTTTCATTACGCGTTACTGCGTTGAATAAAGAGGAAAATGCAACACCAGCGTATCATTGATATTCCGATAACGTCTCGTAGCTTCGCTCAGGTACAATACACTTGAGATTTGCAGACTTGGCTGCTACTATATGTTTCATCAGTGCATAATGAATTAAAAAAAATCTTATTCTACGACGAGTCCATGAAATATTAATGGACCGTGAGTCGCCGGAAGCCAGATCGACAAGAGTGTATTCGAATAGTGATCCAGTCGACCGTTTAATTTTTGAGCGTTTTATTTAGCAAACAATTCCGTAGGAAGCTCTCGATTCATGACTCGAATTTATTACATTTCGTCTCTCTCAAGTTATCGGAGTCTCGTGTGACTGTTTACGATTATAGAACTGTAGACATTCATCGTAGAGTCTTAACCATTAATGGCAGTGAAGTTCGCTTTTTTTTTTCTGCCGATATTCATTCCACTTACAAAAATGATACGAATTTTCGTATCGATTTCGTGTGTGAATCCTGACAGACGATAGTTTTATTGGCTTGATTGGATACGAAATCTTGAGCTCTGCTCAAGAACAAACGGAATTCCGTTGCATTCCAACGGTGCAAACTTCAACATCCTCATAATACGTTTCCGACTTCACCATCGTCATTAATATTTTACACATTGTGTCACAACAAAGTATAAAAAGTTGGAAAAAAGTGATACATCGAACTTGGAGGCAAACTGAAGAACGAGTTGGAGAGAAAATGAGAGTGTACGCGTGTGGAAAACTGCAACGAGCATTTCGTCGATTTGTAAAAGGTTCATAAAAGCGAGCACCGGAGAGCAGGGTATAGTCACCTTTATTCGTTCACTCTCGGCTTTCCCCTCGTTCGGTTGACCAACGAAGAAAAACTTCTGGTTTTCTTCAATTTCCACCCTCATGGTCATTCACTCTTTTCCCGTTGCTTCCTTCTTTTGTCTATTTTGCTGCGACGTCCACTTCCGGTCGCGAGAAGACCCACTCGTGGAAATCATCGTAACGTTCGGTGACAGACACGAGAAGTTGAAAAATAAGAGAAAAAATGAAAGAAAGAGGGAGGAACAATCTTAGCGACAAACACGACGTCCATTGGTCCGGTATGGCAAACAGGCGACTTGATTGGTTGGAAAAGCTGAGGAAGATGGAAGAGTTGGGCAAAAAAGATGGAGTGAGACAGGGCGAGAGAGAGAGAGAGAGAGAGAGGGAGGGAGGGAGGAAAAGAGAATGCGGAGTGAGTGAATAAGCGTTGGTTGTGTGATAGCGAGAAGTGTGAGAGAATTGGGTTCCGAGCAAAGTTGAAGGAAAAACGAGAGAACGGGATCTCACAGCGAGTCTCGCCGCTGCGCAGAGAAGAGTGAAGTGCTTCGAAGCGTTTCTTGCAAGACGTGTCGCTGACGGGGTTGGAGGTGAACGAAGATCGAGAGGCTGTTCCTGCTTCTCTGCCTCTTTCCTCCTCGGCAACTTGAGTTTTCAGGCTGATAGTTCGACTGACTTAGTCCTTCTTTCCGTTGGATAACCCTTTATATATTTCTTCGTATAAGTGCTAGGCAGTATAATTATAACGAGGAGAGCCCATTACTGTGAAATACAAAAGACAATCCTTTGAATACAGTTACGGAAGAGACAAACTTGTTGGTGCTTAATCTTGACTGGAGGAAAGTTCATTCAGTTAGTGACGACCGAAACATCCGTCCTCATCGTATCGTTGCGTTCAAGTATCAAATTCCTGCTATTTCCTTCAGCGGTCTCTCAAGTCCGTCAGTTTCTAAGATCCCGTGTAAAAACGACTTGGTCAATCCATTGATGCCCAAACTTCACGTTTGCCCGACTTACTAATATAGTCGCCAAAAACCCGTTTTTCTTCGATCGTTTTCTAGATCAGACCCTGGTTCCTGAAATCCACGAAAATCTTTGATCTCTCGAGAGCATATGACAAAAACTTCTCACTCGTGAGCATGACAGTGCGTCTATATTTCGGGTGGTTCGTTTTTTCGTTGAGGCTAAATGTTTAGTGGATACAAAAAAAAAATGGAGGAAAAAAAAACAGGAGGGGCAGCGGAAAGGGCGGTATTCATGGCAACTCTTGGTCGGATCGTCAACGCCCCGAGCATTATACCGAGCGCGCCAAATATACATGTATATATTGTACGAGTAGACGATTGTGTAGAAAATCTTGCGCAATAGTGCACGCTCGGTTAGCTTGGTGTCTCAATGTTGGTAAACCGCATTTTAAAGGGAACCCGAGCGTTGAAAGGCTCATTTGCATGACAGAGGTGAGGTAAACAGGGATAACGAGATTTCTAGAGGGGTTGCCATAGCAGGGTAGACCCGCGGCATGGAGAAGTTTCTAGAGATAGAAAGAGAGATTGTGTAATGCACCACTGAAGAAATAACACACAAAAGTGGCCACTATGATCTGAAGTGTGTCACAACCGTTTGATTACAATTCCCAAACACGTCATTGTGATACATCAAGAGGGTTGGTTATCTTTCTCGACCATGTCCAAAGATTCATTTCCGGTTTTCACTGCCATTCGCGTATTCCAACTCCCCCAACGCTGAATTATCTAATCTTTTCATATGTTCGTCAAATGCAGGTTGTCCAACGATCGTGCGAGAAAAAAAAAAGAAAATGTTGAAAATCGATAATTTAGGGTCACAATTCAGTGAAATTTGTAATATCTTGGCAGGAAGAACGAGAGAGGATCAGAGAGAGGGAGAGGGGGCGAAGAAAAGTCCCTGTTGGTTTGTCGTTTAGTCCAGGATTTAGGGCGCCGGGATTTAAAAATTTGATCCCCTCGTTGTATGTATACATTCGCGTACTGTGTACACAAAGGAGAAAGGTTTGAGAGAGGAACTGCGTCGAGTATTTCGTTTTACGGGTTACATCCAGCATCGTTAGATTCAACAAACCCGAACGCTTTCCATGCTTCCTCATGGATCCCCGTTTTATATATACATTTATATACCATGTGGTAAGCCATAATGAAGAATCTAAATATCGCTACATGTGGCTCTTTTTACCCCCGGGCCAAATGACACACTGTTCGCGACAAATACTCCATTCTATTCATTCCTGTGGAAGGGTAAAAGTAATACATCGAGCGACAGTGACGACGTTGATACTTTTGATACAGGGGCATTATTTTTTTCGCACACTAGATGCAGCAATATTCCACGAGTAGTACAAGCAGACATCATTCGATCACAATTAAATCTCCCAGACTACTCAACATCAGTCGATTTCTCGTGACAAAAAAAAATATCAAACTCATAAATCGTCTAGGCATTTTCTTAACGTCGATAAAGGAATATTATTGCTTCGAGGACCGAGGTTTTTTTAAATTTATATTCTACATAGAGAATGGATCAATCTATAAGCAATACGAGCCACGATTGAGATAGCGATTAACATTCGGTCATGCAGTGAATTACTATGCAGTGGATTACTATGGAAATTAATTAGTTTTTCTTTGTTTACACCAATGCCGCAATATTGCAATAAAAGATCGTTGAACGATCTCCGAGCGTCCGAGACGCGGCAGCGTCTTGACACCTAGTATATGAAAAAAAAAAGTCCGAACCGACAAGGCAAAAAGTTGCGCCGCGTGTCTACATACTCGAGATTGGGCCTTTATGATATTTCCGCTAGCCATATTCGCTCCATCCGGTCCGTCGAAGATTGAGAATTCTTTACAAATATCCCCAATGGAAGATTGATAAGAAACGATTCGCATTCGAATCAGTAAAACGCATGAAATCACGCCCATATAGAGCGAGTAATGCAAATTCGTCGGGCACAATTCAATGACTTTGTTATCGTCACGAACTATCGAAACTCCTTTCGAAAAGAATGACAAATAATCCATGTGATCATACCGAGTTGATTTTACAATGGGAAATTATACGAACCATAAGGAATGTCGTTATGCACGTAAGACAAGTGAGACCATGCTGAACCTTGCCATCTTGTAATCCAATGAAATTTCGTTTTCCCTCGGACAAATCTCAAGATTCTTATGAAATATTTAGCGAGAACAATAAAACGATATTTCTTTAGGCTCATAAGACAAAATCGGTACAAAAATGGTCTTGTTTTTTGAAATTCAACATATAATTAACAACGAAACGTTTTTTGTGTTTTCGCTGGACCCCAACGTTGCGAACTTCAGTGTCTTCAAGTGAGAAAGTTCATTGGAGAGCATACTGAGTCCAAGTTCCCAAATTTCCGGTATTTATTTGAACTCCATTGCCCGCGTTCGTGTTGGCTTCACTAAAGTCTACTATATGGACTCTATGAGCTTTCCGTAGATATAGTAATCGTTCGAGTATGAGGCAATTCACTCTGTTCTCTCAATATTTCCTTCTGCTCATCCTCCTCTATACTAACATTGGGTTTTCCCAGCGAAGCTGCAAGATCGTACCTCTCCCTGTGCTTCCTTCGTGCGGAGCGTAAACTCGTGCAGTGAATAATACAATACGTAGTGTACGGTTACACAATCTCACTAGGATATTAGTCATTCCAAATCTGAATGATTAAAAAGAAAATTCAAAAACTTGCATCCTCAGTTCATTGCTTGTTTATTCGAATTTTAGATAAACCGAATGTGCAAACAGGTTACAACTTCTACGTAAATCCTTTTGGGATTTGCTGAGCCCACACTGGACCTTCACCTCATCAATGATGACGTGACAGCGAATAATTCACTCCAATTACTGAGCTCCTTATCTTACACAAAAAAGACTCTTTGCACGCGGTATTTCTTTTACTTCCAGGCCCCAAGAAGTAGCACGATGTTGAAGTTTTCACCGTTGGAATGCAACGAAATTCGCTATTCTCTTGAGCAGAGCTCGTAAAACTTATCCAATATTTAATGAGGACAGCATAAAGATCTTTTTTTCAGAATCCAATGACAAAATCAATACGAGAACAATGATTGTTTTTTAAATTCGACAAACAACTAATAGAAATAGTATTTCTCGTAGGAACTCGACGTGCTGCAAACTGCAGTGTTATAGAAGTAGCAACGATCGCTAATACGTTTGAAAATGTAGGAATATCTTAGTGAGAATTAATGCACATATCCTGAGACATAAAATGAACTTGACGCAGAAGTGACACTGAAGTGTTTACGCGGGTGTTAATTTAACCCCGTAGCTAAAATCTTCTCAACTCGTGTAAAGCCATCTTCCGCCATTGAAACTCACGTCTGTAACCCTGCCGGCCAACAGCTTGTTTCAATTTCCATGTGCAGGGGATGAAGACTTCCGACCCGTATCTTCCATTGTCTGTAGTTTCCGCCGCGCTCCTGGCGCTTAATCCGCTTGTGTAATTCCGAAAACCCGAACGCCCTTCGTTACACTTCTGTACTGACAAATGCAAACATGGAGATCAGCGCGTATCTTCATTGTGTACAATTGTCGAGCATTCTCAAGACCAAAATTCTCTGCTTTGTTATATATTATTTTCCAACTATAATCCCAACGTTCTACGTCGATCGTAATTCTTGCTGTAATTATATTCCATTTACTCGGTGAATAATTATTGCAAACATGTTTCTGTTCCAGGTAAGCGTTTACGGCATTTAATAATGTTAAAGTGTTGGAAACTGCAGGCCGACGCTTCTCCCATACATTTGTAGGATTTTCCATCGTCAGGTTGTATATTTTCGTTTAAAACTGAATGAAAGCATTAAGAACGTACGTGTAGTATCATTAACGAGTCTAATATGTAAATAAAATAATAGGAATCGGGCAGTCCCTAATTTTCGACCGAATTAGGACGGATGCTGGCACATACTTGTGTTCTCATTCCAGTAGCTTTACAATACCGTAGGATGTGTTCAATTGAAATGAACAATGGAGACCACAAGAGAGGCTAGGCCCGATGCACCAAGTATACATTACAATTTCAAAGTGCGGAGGAAAGAGAGATAAAAAGACAAAGATGAAGATCGCGGTGACTCTGTCCATTCCGGTCAATTAAAATAATTGAAGCTCGTTAAGAAGGCTTGATGATTGTTAATAACGCATTGCCTTGTCCAAGCACAAATGTCTACCGAATTTTCTCGAACCTCTTCGACTGCGTATACATTTACGATGATATCCAAGGGGCGACGAGAGGTGAAGAATCTGTGACCCATTAATCCAACGCATCCTTAAAAAGATAAATGTTATTCAAGCGGCCGTCCTCACTTTTTATATCCCGTGGTCAAAAGCGCAGAGAATTTTCATTCCGTCTTTTTTCAGCCTCATTTTTTGCACAGCTCGCAAAATTCATAGCGAAATAGTCGAGCATTCTGAAAGGAACAAAGAAAAAAAGTAAAACAAAATGAAAAATTCACAGCTCGTTTCCGTTGGCACAGAGCCGAAGGTCGTCACGGTCCAGCGGTAAAATAAAAATAGCTCATGTCGGCCACCATGGCCGCGAATACGCCAGGAAATATAATCCCCACTCCCCTCGCCACTAGCGTCAACCCCATCACCGCTTTGCTAGAACTGAACAAACGATGCCGCGGTGTGTTCACACGTTGCACCAACTGCGTACACGCTGGAATAACCGAAAAGAGGATAGAAATAGTCCAATACAGCCATGATTTGGAAATGGAATGATCCGTTTCAACGACCATTCTTCGCAGTTACGATTTTTCCTATACATTTTGCGTAACGGTGCGCACAAAAACATCGCCTTCGTTTGTGATCCGTGAATTAACGCCGTTATTCTCGAATTCACACAATGATCCTGGTTTTCCCTTTTATTTATGATTCGCAGATGAAAAACAATACACAGAGAAATAATCATGTAAATTCCGATGTTTCTCGATACTCGTGCTTTTTCATTTACTCGCAAATTTATGAGTTCGCAATGGATTATTGATTCTATTAAAATCTTCTCCTCCCGTGACTCATTTACATTTACATCGTGTCCCCGTGTTATGTGAATTTGTCATAATAGAATTATTTGCAACGGTGGCATTTATCAAAAGTTGTGTAAGTCCATCGAGAACGTGTCATTCAACCGCACTACTCGTTCGATACGATGCTGCTGGTTAAATTTGGGAAACAAGCAGCTTTGCCATGAGTCTTCCATGTTCTGAAACTTTCACCTCAAAGTATTCGTTGACTGTAGCTCGTGGTTGGTATCTTTTATCTTTTCTACATGGCAAAAGCGTTTAGAATCAGGGAGCTGGGAGAGCAGAGAACCTTTGTCCCGAGACAAAAGGTTCGAGCCAATGGGCCACCAGAATCACGCAAAGTGTACACCATTATCCTGAAAGTTGCTCAAATCCAGGGTGTACATGAACCGCCTGAACATTTGGCAAACTCTGCTTTATCGTGCTTGAAAATTGAACGCTTTTAATCTCCGATTGAACAGGCTTCTGCAGGTGTGGAAACTGTATGCCGGATGTATGCGTCAACTGAGAAAACATAGGAGGAAATTAGATGAACATCAGAAAGGGAAAAAAAAAAGTTAAAAAGTAGATGACAACAATGGATAGTTAAATGAATAAAAGAAAAACCAACACGCCGACAACTTGGTCGTCGTTGACATTAAACTATAGAGAAGAAGATGAAGTAGCGCATCAAAGAGGAGGAAAAAATAAAATAAAGTCTCGGAGACCGGCTGGGTGCGGTATAATTAACATTCAAGCATTAACTCGCACCGTTCTGTGGCGAGCTTCTATTATTTCCAACCCGTTTGGTCAGTACTTGGCGTCTACAGGGGGTTAAAATTCTCCATCAGCGACCCTTTCCACGATAAGCTCTCACGTCTTTCCTTGCTTGTATATCTACTTTAACGCTAGAAAGCTCGGCCTTTTCCTCGGCTCCTCTAAAAGAATAAAACACAGGACCAACTTCTTTTTATTTTCTACTTTCGCGATAAATTTACATTTTTCCTCTGAATCTTCCGCTCGTTCCTCTCCACTGTTGCCCGTGAGTTCTCGGCTCCGCAGGACCTCTATATCTACCACGAAACGTTTTGTTAAACATAACCGAGGGCTGCTGCAACAGCTCGGCTCGACGTGGCTAAAGTGTCATCGCGAATTTTCCACTGCTTGCCACCTACATCTTCCTATCTGCCCCTCGCTCTTCAGCTCCTTCATCCAATCCTCCCGTGTATTTATTTATCTATTCGTATCATTTTTTCATACTCGGCACTACCACGACTCTATTTACATTGAATTTTTCCATGAAAAATTGTACACCACTTGGTTTCATCGTTTCCTTCATTTTTCGTCCCTTTTTTATTCCCTCGAGGCAACACTCTATTAGAAAAATGTTCACGCGAGTGAAATATTGCGTCCGCAAATTGAAAAAAAAAAAAAAAACTCACGAGTCTTTAACTATAACTGGACTGACACTTGACCTTTTTGCAATGAAAAAAATCCATATAAATTTTTCACAATGTCATCCTTTCCCATCCGAGTTCATGGATCACGGATCTTCTGTTCTTTGAGGTAGGATCGTTTGTAACAATGACGCACGAATCAATTTTAACTTTTACTTACGACATATGGAGCGGAACTGTCAACGGAACGAACGATCGAACACAAGCAGACTTCAAAGGCAACCGGAAGCCAACATGCAGGAACATAGATGAAAAATGATGCTTCTAAACTATGAACGAGAACATATTCTCTGGTATACCATACGGAAGTTGCCGTAAACCCGGTCTCCGTTTCGCCGAGTAGACACGCGAATATGTACAATAGTTGCTCATGAAATATTAATCGAGTGTCTCGATCTCTTGCAACGATCGTGTACGTCGCGCGACGAAAACGACCAGGGTATGAGGTAAAGGTTGCTAGTTGTTGAAAAGTACGAGGGCGAGAAAATGGGCGAGTGAGGTCTAGAAACCCTGCAGTGCGCGGTTTCGTTTACGAGCATCCGGTTTCCTCTATCGCGAATAATGAGCCTCGCTTCATATGCTGCTTCGACAGAACCGACATGCTAAATGATTACCACCCAACAGCAACGTTTAACGATTTGTCCGTTCTCCCAATATTCCCATATAAAACGGACAATCAAAAGTCGATATGTCTTTTTCGTCTTTGTTCCGTTGGAACACGCTCGCCTACTGCAGGACGACGTCAGTACCGGGTTCTTCGATTTATTCATTTGAACATTTCTCATTAAAATTTTCTTTATTTTATTCAACGAAACTGACCGCGATCCCAAACAAGTTTTTAACAGCTCGAAAGGCACTGATTGTTAACATAAAAAAGCACAATATTCGGAAAATGGGGTTTGATCGCATCTAAAAGCACTGAACAGAATGTGGGGAGACCGTGAGCCCTGGACGCGTTCAAGAGACTCGTGTTCGAGGTTGATACTGGTTTTGACTTGGGGTTGTAACGCAATCAGAACATGTCATGGTCTGTATATGAAAAGCTATCAAACATCGCTATTCATAGCCATTCAAAATATACAGAGCAGTTATAAAAAACAGGAGTCGAACGCTTGGAAGAATAATCGAGTGCTCTCGCGAGAGTAGTCAGTAACAAAAGAATCGCTGGTGTTCGCAGTTGACACACCGGTTATCTACGCACCGAAGCACGAACTCTATCGAAAGTTGAAGATTGCAGAACTTAGCTAGAAATATCGTTAGTGCAGGGTTATGAAAAGGTCCGAAGAACGTAGACATTAACGAAACTGGAACGATAAAACATTGAGGCAAGACGTACTGATTTCCATTGTAACTAGAGGCGGAATGAGACTTTCATATAACGACAACGATTGCTCATTGTTCTCAAAGTTCAAGGCCACGACTGCCTCGCCTCTGGTGTGTATTGTTTCGGAGGTGTGAGATCGCAGAAAGACGATAAAACACAAATGGTGCGCCCGTAATGAACTCGCAATCCGGGAAAGATTGTGATCGATCGAGGTCGGCGCGAAAACACTGGCCGTTAAAGCTTCGCCCTTCACCAGCTTTTATGCCTTTAACGTGTACGCGCCGATCGATTCGTCCGCACGTGTATCGTTGTTCACTTTGCAAGGTGCTCCACCTTCGCTTCGGCCATTTCGCACGCAAGTGCGTGCTTGGCCCCCGCCCAACGTAGCCACAATAACACGCACATCTGTTTGCTTCCGCTTTTGTCACATACGGATGATTGTGTTTCCATGTCCATCCTCCGTCTATAGACACAACGAGTATTCGAACGATGTATGCCCATAAATGAGCCTTTATCCATATTTGCATCACCCAGCTTTTCAACAATGTGTTTTCCCTCTCCGAAACACCATATCAGTCCATTACTCTACGGAACACATGAACATCTTAACAGTCGGTCGTAATGAATTTTGGTGCAAAACATTTCTCAGTTCGACGTTCCTTACGTTTGGACAATGTCTCGTGAAAATAATTTTTCACTAAGATTCCAACGATATTGAAGTTTGTATCGTTGAAATGCAAAGATATTCTGTTTTTTCTTGAGCAGAGCTGAAGATTCTTATGCAATATTTAATCAGGACCATGAAACTACCGTTTTTCAGGATTCAAACACAAAATCGAATCGAAAATTTTCACTGTTTTTTTTGTTTTTATATTGAAAATGAAATGAACAATGAAAAAAAAAAAAGTATTTTTCGTTGGAGCCCATGGCAACCTATTACTAAACATACCAGCCTACGAGCTTACTTTGCTTGCTGAACGCGGTACCGAGGATAATGACGATGAATACATTCCGACCAAGGAACCATGTTTCGAATTATGAAACGGAACTCTCTTTGCTTTGGATGTTTCCGCATGGACTGTCCAGGAAAGAAACTCGGCTATTCGCTTGAATCCAACAACGAGCGAGCCTGGGTTGATGATCGATATTCCATTCCTCATCCACAGAACATCGTCGATGCCCAGGCGCCGTTTCTCAACAATCCTGTAATTACGAAGGATTTTAAGGTTTCGTTAAAGTTTTTGAACAAGATCAAGTTGGTTTAATTATTCGGGCCTTAAAATCTAATGGCGAGATGCTTGCTCACTCTTATAAATTAAAAGAAGCCTTTTTCGTCTATTGATTTTCTGCGGATCAGAATGCTTGGCAGAGATATTGATCACTCGTTGTCTTCCAACGCTCTACGTTCATTTATCCAATCTCCAACGGTGTCGCTGGCTTGAAAGCTCGGTATAACAATACTGATAGCTAAAGACCCACCATATTCAATCCACATCTGCGTGTATCGGACTACATATTAAAGACATCAGGAGAATCGATTTTGTTGATCATTTTCGTGAATTTTACTTTGTTTCATTCACTCATTCAATCTTAAAATCTTAAACTCACATTCCATGTTGCGTTCGGAGATTGAGATTCTCTAGAACTGTCGTCAGTGACAAAAACTGATGCTGAGCTGGAGGAAAATTGGCCATTGGATTTTTTTATAAAATTGGTTTATTTAATCTCGACATTCGTCTGGATTCGCATTATTCGTCGTTTTTTTCTCACGAGAGGAATTTTGGAAGGTTCCAGACATTTTTCGTAGTGGTATAGCGGATGTAAAGCCGGTGTCGCGAGACAAAGTCTCTCGTGCGTAAGAGAACTTGACTATAAAATTATTCAGGTAGAGCTAAACGGCAGCTTTAAATTATAAACAGGTTGATGGAGCATCCGCCTGAATGCATAATGCACGTACAATATGCACAAATTCCTAGATTACACGCATTTTTTCGCTAGCTATACATAGTCTATGTGCGATAAAAAGCACCAGTAGAAAAACTAGTACGAGGAGAATTCGATACGGAGCTGGTGAAACGCCACGAACATACCATGGAGTAATTATGAGTTCTCGTCGTTACTGGACTGGTTGAAGGTCGTTCATACGTACAGTTGTTGAGGCGAAGGCTCATGGTGTCCGAAAGCTCACACGTTTATCCAGGCAGTATTTCAAATGCCGAAAGAAAAACAAGCCTTTCCGTTATAGGACCATCTGGTTATCTCTGGTTCGTCGGTTCTCTCCAATTATTGGAGGAAGCCCGGAATACTACAGCTTCACAATCCAGTCCTCTTTGTCTCTCTATTCGGGCTCTGCGTCTGTCTTTGGATGGCTAATTACCGCAAGCAAATTTGAATTCAGCTCCAGTTGCACAAGCGCCTTCGACAAATTGGAGACCAACAACTCTCCCGTGACGTGATCGATCGATTGAGCTTGTATACCAAGTAGCCGTAAATCGGGTTCCCCCAAGAACTCGAAATATTTTCGAATCATTTGTTTTCATTCATTCCGTTTTTTGGATTCGAATTAAACGAGCTTCTGAGCGGCGATCAACCAGATTCTAGAGCTTTTGTTTTCGGATTTATAAATTGTTAGACCGAACAAAAGAGAAGTGCTTTGTACGAATTGTGGGAGAGCAGAAACCTCGAGGTTATTATCCGCTGGAAGGTTGTAACTGCGAAGCATTCCTCATTGCCATTACATGCAACTATTTCAAAATGACGGGGGATTCGCTCCGAGCTATGTGCTCATTTGTCCGCCCGGATCCTTTTTTCTCTCCTCCTCTGCTCCCTTTCTTTTTAATTCCTAACATTCGGGCTTTTTTGCACTTCTTACCTTCTCGCTTATTGCTCCCCTCGTCAAAGCCCTGCGGTGAGCTTTTACACTAGTGCATCGGCCCCTTTGTCGCACAAGACCACCAACTATTACCATTTTTTTCTCCTCTCGGCATACCTACACTACGCTCTTGCGTCCATTTTTCAAAACCAGCCGCTGGCGAATTGTTCTTGCAAAGTTGCCTCGTAGATTTATCCTCTGAAATATGCTCTGGCGCGAGCATTGAAAACGTGTGTGGCATTGGCCTCCGTCTAATAATAACTTACTCGTATGTATACCTATGGAATCCGCATTCCGTGAAAAAAACTTTATGCCAGGTTTCATCAGTTCTTACATCGTGAATAGAGAATACGAGTCGAGGATCACTCACTAGTTTTCGAATTACTCGCCAGTCTCCATCTCCCGACAATCAATCGATTGGAATCGAATTTATATTTATTTTCCCATCCCCTTTGCCCTCCAAGCATAACTTCCACTCGCGTAAGTTGGCTGTGGCTTTAGAACGCTGCGATTAATGTGAGAGACATTGAAATAATGAATCTGTCAAAATGAATTCATCGGAGAACGCACTCGATGCTTTATGATCCTTATTCTATCATTATTGCAAATTCAATCGCAAACGCGATCGATCGCGAAATCGCGATTAATTCACCTTTGCATGCTAATCATGACAACGATTTCGAATTCGGCTGAAATTCCTTTAGTCTTGCATAAAAACTTGGAACAGCAGCGACCCTGGTGCGATACGAAATCTGCGCTCGGTCGATGACCTTCATAACGCCAATCTTCATATCGTCCTTCTCCCGTCTATTTCACTTTCTCTCCGACTTCCTTTTCCTTTAAGATTGTACGAAATATAGTTTTATCAACTGAATAGCAACGATAAAGTTTCTTTAAAGTCTTCCATGATCTCCGTCGCATTATTTCTGCGTATATGAACAGTCGGAGCAGGGAGTCTCTGGTGGGGTTGAAAATTTAGGGAAAAACATCACTCGAGATCATGGACATGAAAGATTTTTGATACACATTTTCGGTTGAAGTGAAGATTAGTTTAATCCCTAGGCCTTAATGTTTGTCACTGAATGGATAGTAATAAACGATCATGATAGAAGAACGAATTGATTTTCCGTAAGAAATAATTAATTAAACCCGTAAATCTATTACGATCTGTTTTACTACGACGTCGTAAAATTTTTATTGAGTCAACGAAAATAGCGCGATGTCTGTCACGCTGTCAGAAGACAAACTGTCGTAAAGTGTCTCGGAGCTCTCGATTCAACAGGTCTGACGTATCCACTCGTTAGTAACCATCAACTCCAAGACCCTTTTCGTGCCGAGACCTCTCAGTATACGTGCCATTCATTCCACTTAATTGTCTCATCCTGCATTCGAGTCCAATGACTCAGACTTTGTTCGCTAGAGGCTTGAGATCACTGCTGAGTCAACATGAAATTCTTGATGAACTTTATCGATATCGTTACTCAGTACGTCGTTTCTACCACTCAAACTGATTATTCTTAACCACTTTTCTTCATTTGTCTTTGTTAATTACATTATTGAGGTGCAATAATTCGTGGAATATACTGTTTCGTGGCTTATATAACGGTTTCACATTCAAATTGCTCTCTGCAAAAACGTAAGACTGTGAAGTTCACAACGTTGGGGTCCGATGAAAAAAAAGTTTTTCTATTTATTATTTCGACAATTTTCGTACCGATTTTGTCTTTGGAGCCTAAAAAAAATTCTTTTACCGTCCTTGCTAAATATTGCATAAGAATCTTGAGATTTTTTCGAGGAAGAACGGAATTTCGTTGGATTCGAACGTTGCAAACTTCAACATGATCGAAAACGTTCAATCGATAGAAAAATGGTACTGACAAGATCAAAATTGTTTTTCATTTAAAATGTGATGATTGACGATTTTTCATATTCCTCGGACGATATGCATGTGATTAAAAAGATGTAAATTGTTGAGCGAACCTGCTTTTGGTGGTGCCGCACGAGCCTGGGAAGGTCTGAAAAAGTTTTTTGCGCCATTGATTATTTTTCTGGAATTCCAATGACTTCGATTTCGATTATGAAAAACGACAAAGTCCTCGGAATTAAAAGGCTGTGGAAAAAAATTAGGTCGATATTTTTTTGTTACTACGATTTTCAAAACGAGGCAGTTTGTTGTGAAGAGAAGTACATGAGCTTAAAGTCATAAATAAGGCTTACTTCTCAAAGTGGTGAACGCTAAAAGGTGAGCAAGCGAAAATTGAAAAAAATAAAGAAAATAATGTTGAAAAGGCGACGAAAACTCATCCTCCGGTTTTTTAAAGTGAGGGGACGAAACGAGCATCGATTCCATAGCCCAGACTTTGTATTACGTTGAACAGTCTTGTCTTGGACTTTTCATAGCACATCTTAACTTCCTGCCGATCAGCACTGTGAGTTCTAACTTACAGTCTTTTGTCCAACTAGTTACAACTTTTTCCATCGAAAGAGCGGTACGTAGGTGTACATTGCAAGTCTTTTTATCGTCTTCGTTGTCGTCTTCATTCTCCTTGTCCCCGGTCCCATTTCAGTGTTGGCTCCAGGCCTGTCACGGGCAAATTCAATTTACCAAATTCTTTCTGCAGCATGAGAAGCTTGCTCAATCTTCCATGACGGGGAAAAAAAATATGCCTCGTTAATTCACGAAGGCCTGAAAAGTTCGTATCTTACCGAACCGAAAAACCAATTTTTTATCGTCAAAAATTCTCAGGGTTCCCACGAAATAAATGAAATGAGAAGTTTTTTTTTTTTTTTTCAAGATCATTTTACGAACCGCTTGTAAAAAGTTTCTAGCGTCAGCTCGACTGTAATGTAAAGGTGCAAAGGACTTTTTTCAATGGTTCAAAACATGCTCTTCAAGGATTGCAGAAATGAATTTGGAGCAATTGCGATTGCGATGAAGAATCTTCGGCAGCCTGTACGTTTATTCGAATAAATTTTTCGCGGACATTGAGGCTACATAACGAAAATTCTGCGGATGCGGATGCATGTTTGTATCGACAAGGTTTCCTAAGTCGCCAGATACTCGAGCAGTGGATTTGATCACGTAAGGTCGCCATACGTTGCGGGCTTCCCTGTTCGATATAGAATTTAGGTCGGCGTCATGACTCTGTTATGCATATCTTCATACCGGTCGATGCAGTTGTTTCGCATGCTCCAAGTGTCTCGAAGTAATCGTAAAACTTTAACCTCCGAATGCCACGATTTGCATAGTTAGCATAGTGCATTGTGTGATTTATCATAAAATAATAACTGTAGCACTATCAGTGAATCGAGCAATCGACATTTTTCAATGATATTTTCACGTAAATTAAAAATTTTAACGTAAAAAGTTGTTGAAAATAAAAAATTTTACGTTCCATGAAAATGCATCATTGTTAGCCGACCCTTAATATCTTGTAGACAGTTATTTTCGGGAAAGAATCCTAGCGGAAGAAAATGATCATTCGCAGGGAGACAAAGTGCTGCGAATGTACTTTATTCATAGATTGGAAGGGGTTGAATCTTATTCTATTTCACAGGCATGAAAATGATGGGAGTAAAAAATTTTATCGGGCCCTAATTTCTCGGTCATTCTGTAAAGGGCAAGGTGAGTTAGTTTCGTAACGTGGTACGCGAGCGGAAAGAGATATAAATTTGCTGAACGAGCGGTTTGAGGTGTGGTGAAAGAGAAGGAGGTCGTAGGATACGTGCCAGGGTCGTGGAAGGACACGTAATTTCCTTGGCGATGTTCGTGGAATACCAGACGAGAAGTGGAGCTTTTTAGTTGTCTGGTTGAGCGAGAGAGCCTTTCCTCGCATCTTTATGCATGTATACGTTTCTCTCTTTCCCTTTTGTCCTTCCCATTCTACTCTTTCGACCCCGGTCTATTCCTTCTTGTCCTCTATCTCCCTATTTCCCTGAAGTAGGTTACTGTGATTGTGACGTCACTATGCGGCAACCCAGTTACCCCTACACGAATCTCGACTTTACCTACCTATATTCGGCACTGCGGTAAAACACCCTGGCAAATGAGAACAGCTGCTGTCTACTGTCTCCTTTTCTGGTACCATCCAGCATATAGACACTAATTCAATCAGCCCAATTTGTTTTTCTCTCCCCTGCTGCTACAATGTCGCACTTCGTATATCCAATAAATGCGACAAACATCATACAAACTGTGAGTCTGACAGTCTACGACATCGGGAGGCTGGACCAATTGATTATTCGGTACTAAACATGTTTATGGCCCACTGAAGATCGATTAAGCGTGCGCCAATGGTCTCACCTGTTAGGCATTCAAACTCGAAACTTGAGAGAATCAATACTTTAATAATTCTCGATAAAATAAATGTCACCGGCTTGGAAAAACGGCCATTCAAGCGGGCATTAGAAAAAATGCTTTCTGCTCCGTGTCATGTGTTATCTTATAATAAGTAAAATTAGGGTAATGTAAACTTTCGGATTTATTGAGAAAGCACGCATGACGAAGTGTCCTCGTAAAGGGTCTTGCGGTTTTGGCATTGTTTCAATAGTGCTCGAACGTATTTTAGAGTCAAGCTTTGGCATAGTATACGTGAATAAATCTTACGACTAACAAACATCTGCCGCTCGTGGATATGATCGAGGGACGAAGTGGTTTTCCTTTGCCTCAGTAAATCTCCGAGGCTCGCCTCACCCCGAAGGGAATTTCAGGATTCAAATATAAATGATTTTTTATAATACCGCGCTATGAATAATGTCGATTGGTGTTTCGAATGACCGCTGGCGAGAGGCTACACACGTCTCGGTTAAAGTCTGTCCGTCTCTCGTTCTCACTGAAAAACATGAGATCGTGGTGGTTGTTGGTACGTATTTCCACAAAAGTTCTCTTTCCTTTATCTGTGCGAGCTGACGAACAATGGTACTCGGTATTTGGCTCTGATCCAGCAAAATGATCCTCACTCCTTGCTAAGTCCAAAATGCTCTCTATAGATCTCGATGCTTCAGAAACGAGGCTGTGCCGTTCTCTTCACGAGGTTGGCAGTGGTGGAATGGGATAAGAGAGGTTTGCACACGGCACATTCTCCTGTATATATAGTTCCTCTTACCCCTTAACTCCCGCTCGGCGCAAGAGTCACGGGCAAAAAACTTCTTATGCGAATGCACCATCGCTTCGAGCAGCACTCAACTCTCGTACATTAATGCACAATGGAAATTCATAAGGAGTAAGCTTCTGTCTAGATTTGTTCCTTTACTTCGAGGTCGTTCACTCTTGTGATATGAAATCGGGATACTCCGGGCATATATGAAGACTTATCGCCCTATCCGGTGGATCGAGCTTAACGAGACGAAGCATTTTCTTCGGCTAAAGAAAAAGATAATGAGCGGCATCCAGCCGGAGAATGTACGCCCAAAATATTTCGCAAACCAAAATCTCGATTACGTTCGCAATGCTTAGGATAAGACAATTGTTTCAGGATAAGCGGATGGTTCCATTTTTTAAACGTGCACTTTATTTCGCCAAGCCAATCGCCGTCGTCGCGATGATTTTTATTACACATCGGCTTACAGTGAAAAGACGCTAGAAACCGAACTACATGTTGGCCAAACGCTTCCTTTGTTTTTCCTCGTTCACTTTGCCTCGCTCCGCAAAGTCACGGTCGGTAATCTGGGTTCAATTTGAAAACGCGCTCTACACTTTTGCAGATAAAACTCTCCAAAAGCTTAGCTGTCCTCTGCTTCTCTGCTATCCCCCACTTATTTCTTTCACAGCAAGAAAACTCGTTGCCGGAGAGAATGGGAAAAAATAAAGCGGAATCGTGAGGTGGCGGAGGGAAAAAAATTACTTCATTTTCTGGCTACTCGACGACCGGACATTGAACGAAGGAGGTTTGATTTGCTCGAGCATTATTGGCCAGCTCAACATCTGACTTCGTACGAAAAAAATCACGACATTTTTAATCATTTGGACAAAATTGAATTCGCTGAATGGAGGTAACGAAAAATAGAAAATTCAGAGCGTAGTAATGATTCTTGTTACTCAATCGTTTGGATCCATTGTGAATCGCTTGAATCCTCGTTCAACTGTACCAAGTCCCGGCGCTATCGAGTGAGAGCTGACCACGAGCTTTGTCCTGCAGCATCCCGTATCCCATGACAATGTTCGTTCGTACTACTCGGAATGACGTGGGACAGTTGGGAGCAATGGAAGAGAAAATTGTATATACTCGTAATTTCCCGTGGGTCAGAGTACGGTCCAGGGCGACTTGGTGGTTACCAGCGGTTCTTGCGGTGCTTTGCAAACGATATATATACCAGAAAACATCATACAATAATGATAACAACTATATATGTATGTACCACCTAACGGAAGCTGTGCGGAAAGTATAGAACGTCAAATGTATAACCACCAAGTACAATACGTGTGCATTGGACATTCTCATAATGGTGTAAGTGGCTTCGAGATTTTACTGGTGGTTGCAGAAATCTTTAGCATTTAGATTGGGCTTTCAAGACTGCTCCTTCAAAGTCATTGTTCCAGCCCTGGAGAGCAAACGGATCACTGATCTTTTCCAGAATATTCTTGAACGAAAACCACTCCAACGTTTCGTTAAATTGACACTATCTGGCATTATCCAAATTAGTGAATAATTTTGAAGTTTGTCAATTTGGAATGCAACGAAATTCATCAATGAATTCTTAATTCAAGAGTTAATCTGCAGTGTTCGTTGATGGAAATTTTTGCAACTGAAAAATTTAATGACAAAAACAAATTTACGCGATTTTGAAAATTCTAAATATGGTGAATGTATTCAATGTCAAATTCATCCAGTTCGGCTGAATCTCAACCGATTTGAGGAGAAACTAATTTCACCATTGCTACGATTCTTCGAGTGCGCACTTCCCATAAGTGTACATTGGGTCAATTTGACCCAAGGCATTTTTTAAATCGTTTTTTTCCAATGAATATCCATTTTTTCGTAGAGACGTTTTTCGTAGTAAATTATCCATATTTAATGACTGCAAATCTATCATTTCTTTACGAGATATCCGTCGTCATTAAGTGCCAAAGAATCGATCACAATCTTATTGGGCTCAAACTGATCCGGTGTGCACTCGAAGGTTCAAAAGCATTTAATATATTTCGTAGATATACTTGAAATTCATCGATCGAGTGACGATCGTGAGTGAAAATATTCCAAAGGTAACGAAAATATGGCAAACTGTTGCAAACTTAAACAGTCAACAGCATCGCATGCTTCCTGTTATGATCACGAATAATCATCGTGTATATTTAACTTTGTTCTACGGAGAATGATAAAATGAAACAATAATGTGACGAAAATTCTTGCTTCCTCGATGTTTTACGCGAGTGAAAATTATTTGTAAGTGAACAGTATTAGTATGGGCAGGCATGGCTTATGCAAAGATATAAAGAGTGAAAGAAAAACCCGTCAGCTTAGAAGAGGCACGGAGGGATTATCTGCGTCTGTACTGATGACTGATTTCGTTGTATCCTATATATTTGTGCGTCATGAATCACTGTGGTAAAGCAGCAATTCAGACTGACGGTGTTACGTAAAAATGTTTTTACGAATTATTGCAGAAAACATGAAACCACAGACGGAAATACGAATTTTACTTATCAAGAGACGCGGCAGCAGCGTAAAGTCATGTGGAAATGTGATCCTACGAGCTTTGATGGAAGAGCTCGTCCGCAACTTTTTCAGTCATCTGTGATTCAAAGAGACGCGAAATTTTTGTTCCCTTAAAGTTTATCACAAGTTTCACGCATGGCCTGTGTCCGAAGTAGTTTTTATAGAAAGAACGTTCTTTTTTTCCTCAATTCACGTTGAACGCATCGTTGCGAGTAAAATTGGACGGTAAACAATGCCGACAAAATTTAGCCATCTGGAAAGAAAATGTTGGGAAAAAGTAGAAAGGGATATGGCCGGAGTCCGCGAGAGAGCAAGGGAGAGATATGCCAAGGGGCAAGTGATCAGATTACCAGTGAAAGCTCAATCTCATTATTGACACGAGAGGGTCCTCTCGAGTAAGCAATTCACCAAGACGATTCAGTATATATTTCACGCAGACTCTAAGGCCCCCCCTGTTCACATTCGTCTCGTTATTTATGAAGCGTTTACCAAATTGGAAAAAATCACTCGTTGGAAACCACCCCAAACGAATAAACCCTTGAAAATTTCCTCATCGTTGGCGAGGGTTGCTTCGATGATGGTTGACCTCTGACACCCTTTGCATTAATGGCAGGCCCTCCAATACACTACCGTATACATAGGGATGCAGCAACTTCCCAATGTTGGAGTTTGCGTAGTTGCAATCAACGAGGACAATCATTTTTCGTCGGCAAACCCGAATGCGTTTGTAGAAACTGAAAAAGCAATGTCTGCTGGAACCTAAAAATTAAATTTGCATCATGAATTTGATAACTTTCAACGAATATACAGATAACTCTGGGAAAATGCATTTTTGGTTGCATTATATATGTGTGCAGTGCCCAATGCCACGCAATCGCGTTCAATAAGTTTTCAAATAGAAATTATACATTTAAATGTACGGTATATGTCGTGCTTTTGAAACTTTCAGCATAAACAATTGAGCACGATAACGTGGGTGACGTGATCGAAGGAATTTCAATCTCGATCCAGTCGTTATGGAGATGCAACGAACCTTCACTGACGCACCGACACGATAGTCGAGTAAATTCAATGCCCAGACGAAATCGCTGTTATTTGTAAAGCGACCGTACAATTCCGATAAATATATATTTAGAATAATCGATTCGAATATAAAAAAGCACGTGCAGTGCCCGTTTGGTCACGAGGAAATCGTTCGGTGGGAATGAAATAAAAGAAAACAGTTTTCTTTGTCCCTCAAAGTTCGTTAGATTTCGCGATGAATCAGGCCGACATCCGACGTCACGCAATCATTCGACATCCGCGCCAAAAATATCGATACGCATTCGTTTCATGCACATAGATAAAATGTAAGTAATCACGACTATGACACGTAGGGAAGAGGGTTGCGTCGCGGGTGTATGCTGCGAGATGGAGAGAACAAAAAAAAACGTTGTCATATCGTTATTTATGTGTGTCAGTTTCCTGGAACGTTGAACGACATAAATTATGAGCTGTATCCTCCATTTTAGGGTGAAAGACTTTTCATGTGCAATTCATAAGTATAGATACTGACTCATGTCGCATTTTCGAGCGTGACGTCATTGACTATGAATCCATTTTTTCTCTACACATACACTATTACGCGCAGGTTCTTTCCTATGTTTTTATATTCCGTTGAAAGCATTGGCAACTCGTACGCCTAATTATGAACGAGCTAAGATGACCCGAAAACTCTTAAGGGCTTAATCGAATTAATCCACAAAAAATTTCTGTAATAAAAACATCATTACAATGATGCAGTTGTCGCTTTCGTTTATTCAAAGCAGAAATAATCTTCGACTCGGAGGTAAAATGAGCCGCTCATCAAAATTTCCTGGATAAAAAAAAGAGGAGACGAATGAGTATTCAATTTCCTCATATACCACAAATTTATCATAACTGAACGCATAAGATCCTTCATTGCGGATCGATAATGCTTATTATGGGATATTTATCTTCCATTTACAATGATAAAGCTGGGGCTGTAGTTACTCGGTCAAGCATGACTACATTGGCCGTTAAGTTCCACGAGGGGAACATCCAATTGAAGATGGGTATCTGGTAATCAATTTTATTTTTCCTCTTCATCAGGTCCATTTCATTGCTACCCTCTTTTCATCCCTTAAATATCATATCGCGCCTTTTCATCAAACTTTTTTTCATATAAATGCATTTATATATTCGTATTATTCGCTTAATTTTACAAAATTTTATTCCCATTCAAAGCAATTGAGAATTGTGAATTCCATTCTACCCTGTCGACTCATCCCCTCGATAAAATTCTCACCCGGGACATAAATCCTTGAGGGCCTCTGGGACAAAACGTTTGTCGCAAGAGCGAGAGAGAGAGAGAGAGAGAGAGGGAATGGAAAAAGGACGAGAGAGAGAAAGAGAGAGTGAGAGCAAAAGCATGAATTACTCGGCGGCGCGCGAATTCAATGTGGCGAAGCGAGGCACGACACGCCATCCGCGGATATAGACATTCCTCTTTAGCTCCCTTTGTGCTTTTTCCGTTCTTTCCCTCGCTGCACCCTGTTTTCATCGTACTGTCATTCTCTCCCTCTCTCGCTCGCTCTCCGTATCAAGTCTGAACGTAGATTTATGCAGCAGCGGTAGCCACAGAAAGAAGAAAACCCGGTGACGTTTCACTGCAAGCGAGAAAGAGAGAAAGAAATAGCAGATAGGAGAAGAAAAGCCGCGGGGTGTCTTCAACCTCCCTGCGGCGAAAGGTCTTCCGAATTCTATAATAGAGATTCGTGTACCCATGAAATTTACGGACTATAGCTATTGCTTGAAACCAGAAGGACGTATACACTATAATCCTCCCTGATGTTCGAACGTTCTTTTCCAACTGAATCACCAGTCCAGATGTATATATCTACTTCCGCATCCGTCGACACAACTCCACACGCAGTTTCGTTCTTCCGAGGGTGAAAATGTCTCCTTTAATCGGTATTTTCGTCTCCCTCTCTCTCTCTCTCTCTCTCTCTCTCTCTCTCTCTCTCTCTCTCTCTCTCTCTCGCTCTCTCCTCCTTTCTCTTCTCTGCTCAGCGGGAAATGATACACCATAGGATCTTCTTACATTTATGCCTGTATCGTCGCATATGGGAACCCGTGGACGATATATATTCTTCCGTGAAGTAGGATCGTAAGAAAACCAAGAACTTCATTTGTCGTATAGGGCTTTCCGTTAAATAGACCCTGGAGCTTGGAAAATAAGAAGCGAAATAATAGAAAGACGAGGGGGAGAAAGAATTGGACGTGGTTGTGATAACTACCCCCTCACGACGGACGAGGAGCGAGGGTAGGAAGGAGGAAAGGAAGGAACCACGGCTACTGAACCGACGAAATTTATGGTTTTTTTTTTCTCGGTCCACGAATTTTACTTGTGCCTAATTTCATTATAGAAAATTATATAGACTTATGATCAATTCAATATATTCAGCGGGATAAAAAGACAGAAATATAAACTCACCGTAAGCTGATAAAAATAATAATAATATTGCGATAAGAGCCAAGAGGTTTCTTGGGGGGCGGGCGGGGGGGGGGGGGGCGAAGAGATAAACGTTAATCCAGCGAATATATTCCGTTTAGCACAGATAAAAATAGTCCGAAGCACCGAGATGATGAGAGCCAAGAGGATACGTACTTGGCTCGTGCCTTCCTGTGCTCTTGTCTTGCACCATCCCCGGCACCGAGGCAAGATAATAACTTGTGCGAAGAGCAAACGCTACGAGACACGGGGTCATCCGGTTGCGAAACTTTTAATAGCACCCAGTGCGAACGTTCTAATATACTATCAAGCACATACACAGCTGTACATAGTTATATGTACCTTGTCCTTATGTACAAAATATAAATTTATATAAGTTACGCGTATATATCTGGTGGAAAAAAATCATCTCATTTAAATATAGCCCACCATCGTTTATGATATTTAGGAACTGAATGATTTATGGATTCCAGGTGACTTTGTATTTGCGTTAAGAAAAAGGATCTGACAATTACGACCGCGGCTTTATTGAATTCACTGGCGAAACGTAACGTCAATAAGTTTTTCTTCGTCAATGTGTCAGTGCTAGCTGAGAAAATAAAACACTCCTACCAGCACGATGGTGACTCGCCACTCGAATGACGATGCTGTTGATCGTTTTTTTTCTTCAATTTTGCTTCTAACGTCGCTCAGCCCTGTGAAACTATTAATTTAAATCAAAATGAAATATTCATACGATGATGACACTCCTTGAGCGACGTGGTGTCGTAGGCTATTGGAGTTGGTCGCACTCCTTTCAGGCTTGTCATTAATTTGGCCCGCGAATGAGGGAGAGAGAGGGTTGCATATCAGAGTCCATGTCGTGTCTTCGATTGTTCATATTAATCGATTGTCCCTGGATATTAATTATAATACGGTGATTCGATACCAAGTTTAAATGTGTAATGCTTGCTCGCTTCGCTATCGCGCACAGGGAGGCCTATCAAGGTATTTTCTCATCGAGCCTCCTCGGATCGTTCCCAAAAGTAAATGTTTGATTCGAACTCTATTTGGATTTCATTTAATCGACCATTTAATATCAATAGTTAATAAAAAAGACAGAAACCGTAACGAGTTTTTAATTGAATTTTCATGGCGCATGGTTTTTTTTTTAGCCCGAAAGTAAACAGGGCGGCCACTATACCAGGATACCATCTATATATGTTCCACAATATATAGGTTTGGCAGAAAAGCTTATACGAAATGGGCATGAACCACACACGTTACCGACACCCTCGAAATTTATCGCGTGGAATAATCGTGACGTCAAATAAACTAGGCACTTTCGATTGAAATTCAATCGTGACCCGGAACGTTCAATCGGCTGCCAAAAAATCTCGCTTTCCCATTCTCATATTCTCAACGAAAAATACAGTTAATAGGAACGTTGAAATCACTTCCAGATCATATTCCGAATTATTAGAATAAAAGGAAAACTCTAAATTCGGTAGCGCTTTTTTTTCGTAACAGAAGGAGAAAACTACTGAACTCTCGAGCTACTATATCAAAATTTATAATTGAAATATGACCACATTCATAATGATCGATTGACCAAAACACTGAGGAATGTTGCTCCATTAGTGCAAATGAGGATTGGCGTCTTCCAATTACTGGTAAACTTTTGAAACCGGCCAGGCGGTGGGCATCCCGAATTTTTTTTTAGCAATTGCGTAAACACTAATTTATCCGAATGATTTACAGGTCAAATTCTATTCTCATTAATTATCCCTGTGAATATTTCGTCAAAATCGATGCAGTGGCGGATTCTGTGTAACGAGCGATAGAACTTAATTATTTCCACAAAAAAATACAGTTTAAGGAACGAGCCAACGGATTAGGGTCTGTAACAGTGATGGATAATTATTCCTGAACAAGTCAGCGCGACAACTTTCAGCTTCAACTCGCTGTTGAAATATTAATTGAGTTAAATATTAATCTCACATCACATGTGCAAGTATGAGTATGTCTTTTTAACACGTATATATGCATTCATGGGAAAGTTTACTGTATAACAAGCAGAGACCGCAGAACCCATGAGACCCGGAGATAAGTTAGCCTCCAAGCCTCCAACGCGAAACAATATTAATTTAAGCTCTAATCCCGGAGCGCTCTTTTGCCACATTCCAAATAACTCGGGGCAGTACTTTACAATCCCTTACACATTGAATCTCTCATTCAAATTCATTCGGCTCATCAACGATCCAGGAATCCTAATTCCACGTTTGCTAATCGTAATGTTTTGTTTTCTCTTCAATTACAGGTGAGTAAAGGAAAAGCGGATATGAAGGAGAATTGTCTTATCGGAGGGTCTATGGGTTCGTAACAAATGACCTCGAAAGTAACGTATCACAATGTGTATTGAAACCATGAAATGATTGTCCTCTGTAAATTTTCTTTCAATGAGCCTGAAGTTTGCATCGACGCAATGCCACGAAATAAAAAAATGATTCGTCACTTTTTTTTTTGTTTATTTTTTTTCTTAATTTGCTTCTTGCCTTTTCTGGACCTCACGAATGAATTCGTGAAATAAAAAAGTGCCGAATCATTTTTTTTTCTTCATTTCGTGGTATTGCGTCGATGCAAACTTTTGGCTCACACGGTTCAGAACGCTCGTGAAGATGTCCCGCCTGAACATAAAACGACTCAGTGCGATGAGGAAAACGAGCACGACCTTAGATGTAAAAGAAACCGTCGGCGTTGCATAATGGTTCCTGAAAAAATTGCTTGCGGATTAAGCAAAAAACGAGTACGTGACGGAACAGAAGCGTAAACTTAATTTCATAGGGATGTCGGAAGTGAAGGACGGAATTGTTCCATTTGATGTGGGATGTGGGGTTTATAATAGGGCGTCTTGTAGACCCTTCATAGGGTGGCCAATGAGAGCAAAAACGCTATCTAGCTCGCGAGCGCTAAACTCCACAGGTGGCCGCGGCTTCAATTATCGGTTGTTTTGAGTGGCGAATGCAGCGTGAAAGGCTGTAAAATTGAAATAAAGGTCCAACATACTGCATACAATGTTAGACGAACGAACGATGAATATTTGATGTGCTACGTGTCACCTGTACGAATCATTTTTTAAGGGTTCACAATTATTCTCGGTTCTCCAAACCAAGTTATTTGTTTTATTTTTCAAGCGAATATATCCAACGGAAAAGCATTTACGAATTCATTTGTACGATGCTTTGACCCTCTTTATCGAGATTTGACGTTCAAGTAGAGGACTTATTAAAACTTTTCATTTGCCGACTACAAGCAAAGTCGCCCTGAAAAAGAAAACTTTTATCGGCTTTTCCTCCTCCCCTTATTATAAATATCGGACTTTTTTAAATCCAAGACTTTGTTTGAAAAGCGTTTTTAACTGGACGTTTTTTTTTTTTTTGCACCAATGAGACGTTCTTTATGGTTTATTCCATTGTGGCCGTGAGCACGATCACGGTGAATTTTACCCTCACAAAAAAAAATCAACCCCTAACGTGGCGACAGGCGTGAAAATGACGAATACATAGTTTCTTCCTTTGATTAAAATCATGACAATGATTAAATGTTGTGGAAAGTTCTTATCCGCGTCGATCGAATTCTCGTATTGAATTTATTCGAGATTTAATTTTGTTTCTACTTAATTTCTATTAGGGAGATTAAGTTGATACGAATGATTGATCGGAGCACGATGATTCGTAGGAAATGTTTCTCATTCTCGTTATGTGGTTAATGGCCGACATAGATATTGATCGATGAAAATTAAATTTAATATATAATTATTTTTTTTATTTTTTTCACCAGACATAAAAAAGATCAATAGTAAGCCACTGCCCAGCCCCATATTATAGTATACGGATCGTTAAATATTCATTGTGCCAGTATTCTCGAGGTTGGTTTTCCCCACGCCAAAGAAAGAAGCCCAATACACCAAAATCGGCAGAGGTAATGGTACCAGTGGCGTCGACCCCTCGATCTCGTTAAGGAATAAATATATATATATATCAGCGGAGTACTGAGACAGGGGAGAGGATTAGATGGGGTGAAATAAGTAGGGCGACTACACACAAATGACTATGGGGCCAATACTCACGAGCAAGTTTTGCCAAAGAAAATCATCCCTGTGGTCGAAATAACTCGGTGGCTTACTCTACCGAGTGGGTGGCTGGGAACCCCAACGAGCATCTCGTTTCACATTTCTATGTTCTCTTTTCTTTTTACCATCCAAATGGCTTGTATGATGATTGTTGTACGCGCTTTTTATACGTACTTGGGTCTCCCATTATTGAGAGGCACACCCTTGTATATTTAAATCCATTCCTGTGTGTGTGTGTGTGTGTGTTGCACTTTGCAATATCCTTGAAAAAAGATATTAAAAAAAAACTGGATTCTGCACAGTGCAATCTCTGGAACTAGCTCGTCCTGGACTTGTTCGTTGTCGGAGCAACGAAAAGTTGGACAACTCGGCGCTGTATGCTGACGTTCTTTCCTCCTGCTCCGTTCGTTTATCTCTCCTTCTCTCTCTCTTTCTCTGTCTCTCTTGTCGTATCCTCATTTTTCGGACACCGAACAAAACTTGAATGAGCGCACTCGAAAATATGACCGAAGTTTTTAACCATTTTTTTATAAGTTTGAGCCACGTAAGAGGTTTTTGTTTCTCATTAGTTGCACCCTCTTATAAAGGTTTTGTCAGTATGGGGGGTCAAGGCTGAACAGTATTTGGTCAACGTGTAAAAAAGAATATCTCTGGGATATCAGCGTTCGCGAAATAATGTCAATAAACCCGTTTCTATTAATTCGCCATATTTATCGAGGATACGCGATTGAATATGCATTTGATTTTATTCAGCGATGAAGGTGATTAAATAATCCCTTTGCATTAGACGGGATTGGAATAATTCTTATTAACCGGATATGGATTGATTTGGAAACATTGACATTCCGCGACTTTCGGATAATTCGGCAAAAGGGAACTTGAAGTGAACATTTTTTAACGAAACGTGTTGAGTAGGATTTTAAATGGTCGATTCGTGTTTTAGAGTAGGAGATTCAGAATTTCATGGTCCATTCACGTGCCTCAGCATATGGAATTTTAATCAGCAAAAAGGGACACGAAATTTGAGGATTTCATAGCCTCGGGGCAATAATTCTTTGTCCATACTTTCCGAGGTATGCGTTTTTGCTCGAGAACTCTTCATTCTTCCTATTTCTCTCTCCTATCCCCCTATGTAACACAATACTCTTGTAATCGAATTGCATTGTCCACAAAAGCTCTTGAAATAGACGAGACACACGTGCAACCCCCAAAATTAGGGGTTCGAAATTTTGGTGCAGACAAGAGTTTCACGGTAGAGGAAAGTGTCATCTCGACGAATGAAGGGAACTCGGATCATGTAATGACGACATTGAATCAGTTCTATAGAATCCCATATTTCGAGTTTTCGATGCAGAAAATAATACCTTTCCGAACGTCACTTTCCCTGTCGTCAAATCTTAACGAGCTGGTAATTACATGCACGTATACTTCCTAACGGTCTAGTATTTATTTTCATCTTCTGTACCAATCCCATAGCTGCCGAATGGAGTTGATGGGTTTTGAAAAGTTCAATTTCGGAAATGTTTCGCAGATTATGGAGAGCAATTTCCCTTCGTCCGTATGAGTAAAGAGAATGAATTCTGTCGGCTCGAGAAGAGGAAAACGCGTATAGATGCTGCGAGATCGTCATTGGATTTTTTACGATTAGGTTATGAAAAAAAAATGTACTTTTTGTACGAAAAATGAGATCGAAACGAGGATTTTTCAAAAATACTGAAACCGAGATCAAAGAAACGAAAAAAAAAGTCGGCTTGGGTGTCGGTAAGGTGGACAAAATATGTGTAATCTAACAAAGACAATCGTGCTCGTAACTATTGTCGCGTGAAAGTACACAAAGGTTGTATGTATATTACGGGAGTTGTATTACTCGTGGAGAACAGAGGGTATCACGTTTTTCAAGTTCCCGTTGAGTCGCAAGACCGATGTCGAAATCGCTGGTGGCTGCAAAACCCTTTATTATTCGTCGAGATTGGGAGCCTCGTGGGTCGCAAAGCGCGCTCTCTTGTGTCCTCCGCTTTCTACCAAATGGAATAGAATGAGCCTTCGATGCACGGAACGTACCTGCGTGTAAATGGTGGGGCCACCTTTTTCTGTCGTCCGTTCTATCCTCTGCTTCTGTACGTTGCAATATATATCGATGATTTCCGTCGCCACAGGGTTGAATCGCCAAAATTGAAAATCGTGTCTCTCGGGCTGTTCATCCGTAACTTTAACGAAATTCATAGAATTTATTGAAATGTTTAAACATTTCAATGCTGTACAATGATCTGATGGGTGATTAATTTGTAATATGAAAATCAAATAAACAGTGGAGTGGTAACGTATGTTTGGCAGAGGGAAAGTGTACGAGGGACTTACGAATCATTGACAGGAAAAGAAAATCTATAACCTTTCGCAACACACGATTTTCTAGTTGCAAAATTCTGTTTAAAAAAAAAAAACACAATCGGATCGTCCTGTAATTCATAAAAAGATAGAGCGGTATATTCCCCTTAATATTGTGTAAAGCAGGATCGAGTCTTTGTTCCATTAACGCTAAATTCCCCATCATTCACCACGAGCACCAGGTGTCCGAAGTGGTATGAGGTTAAGGCTGCGATAATCTAAGGAATTTTCCGGCTTCTCTAACGTGCGATCCCAATAACAAAAACTTTCGCAAACTAGAGGCGATCCATCCTATATTTATAGCTAACGATCCTCTGACATGCCATCGTTATACACGACGAGAATGTTTCAAAAAACGGCAGAATAATCTACACTTTCCCGACCTGCAATTTTTTGTAACATTTTTGTAATTTCGGTCTTTCGATTACAGAAGAAAAATCCAAACATATTTAGATTTTCATCGAAGACTTCAAACAAATGTTGGATCGTAAATTTTCGGAGGGACAAAGATTTATTGAAATTCATCCACGCAATCCCCCTAAAAGTCCGTCACACTTTGTCACGCATTAAGCGAAGTCCGGGTGACAGTTCAAACGGCAAAAAATACTCATTTATTAGTTCATAAATATGAGCAGTTTTCTACTCGGGCTTGAAAATTTCTTGTTGGAGAAATAATACTTGTTACCAGTGACTCATCCTTTATTGCAATATGCCAATTTCATTTCACTGAGCCATTCTCTCGTATTTTTTCCGCGCTTTGTTTCGTGTGATTTTTTTTCGGCTTCATCACAATTTGTTATCAACATTCCGCTTCGTGTCCTCAGAAACATTTTGCCGTATTGTATCCAAATCATCCTTTGACGTTTCATGTGCTCGCAATCCCGTCCTTCATGTTCATTTTCATTTTCCTTTTTTTTTCATTCAATTTGTTCGGTCCCCGGTGTCTTTCGTTCTGCTCCGGCTTCGTATCCTGAAACACGCACGCAGGTGTACACTTCTAACCTCTCTTGCTACTGTGGAGGAGGCAAAGCGAAGAGAGAGATGAGAAAGTGACGAAGTGATGAGAGTTTTCCTACATACAGAAAACTCTGCCGAGTCTTCTTTTATACGGCAGGGCTCGCGCTACGCTTGTCTTTTTAATACGTGGCGTCGCGAGTTGTCACCATGCGTCTCTTGATTGATGCTAAATAGATATATATATATATATATATAGAAATGTGGAGAAGTATGAATATCCAAAAAGAAACAAAAAACTACTACACTCAATAAATTTATACGTTTTAAAACAAGAGTATTTTTTTTTAACTAGGATTTACAATTCAATTCATGAGAATATTCAAATGCCTTCGCCAATACAGTCGATTTTTCCAGAGCGAAAAATAAGTGCGCAGCAAATTTCTACATGAAATTCGTTGCATTCGGAAAGATCGATCGATCCAATTTTTTAAGTGATCGAATATAAAACATGGTGTTCCACTAGTTCGTAGATCGGCCATTGTAAATAATCTTCTCTATTCTGATCGTAATTTTTAAATTGCATCTTTCAACATTTTTCACAATTTCGAACATTAGTAACAACTATTGCAACATGAGATCTTCCTTTTTCTGCAATTTTCAATACTTCATTACGTTGTTATGGACACCAAGCTTTTTTCTAGTCCCTCATAATTTTCACATTGGAAATGGAGACGAAAAATGTTAAATACTTTATTCTGTAAGGAGTCACTCGCAATGGACCGACTGGTTTACATTTTTGAAACGTCAGTTTTTGGGAGATTTCAATAATTTTTGAATATCGACCACAAAATCTTGAAGATAATTTTTTTTTCGTGCACGCGCGTTATTACTTTTTACACAATACGATTGTAGAGCGTTTGATATGGATAAGTCTGGAAGTAAACATTTTGTAATACTTGATAACTGATTTGTTGAAATTGCTAAGAAAGAAATAATGACCATTATTCAGGTTGATTGCACCGGAGGGTATATTTTATGAAACAGTTAGGGGGGAAAATATAGGATTTCTTTGGTTCTTAAGTGAAATGAAGCTTTATCAATATTTTCAATTTTTATAATAAATTCTGTAGATTGGAAGCGAATATTTTCACAAGGGGCTTTTGCGGTTCATTCTCCGAGCTTTCCTTCGCTAAGACGCAAGATAAATATTTTAGTATGTGCTTAGGTCTCGTTCCCGGATGCTCGAGAAACTCTTCTACTTTTATCCCTCCTTCCTGCCACCGTCAACGAGCTTTTCGAGCCTCTCCGTTCTGACCATCCTCGACGACGTACTACCTTCTCCGTTCTCTTTGACAATGAATAATTTAGTATTTTATCCCTTGCATGCATGTGAATCGGTACACATGGTCTCTAATGTTAAGATATATAGAATTTGTGTGCTGCTCATGTGTGTACGCGTTCATGTGTGAACGTTGTTCAAAGGCGAGAAAACTTTTCCTCGAGTTTAGCAGCGTCGCATAATTACGTAAAGTCGCCAGTTACGATGGCGGTAGAAGCAACCCTTCGTCTAATGTACACACACGGTATATCGAAGTGCCTATCGTGTCAAAAGGCAACGCGATACTTTCCATCTACCTCTTCACTTATTGAGTTTCTCCACTTTCCCTTGTACTTCATTTTTCTCTTTTTTTTTTTTGACAAGCTCCATTCGTACAAGTTTCCCCTTGTACAATTTCCACACATTTCAATTCTTTATGATCAGCTGCTCTATTTCTTGTTACATTTGAGGGCTCACATACACTTAGAGAAGTGGAAAAATATCAATGGCCGCAGAAGTTTGGCATGAAGCTATTGGGCACGAGGTCTTCGCCTAATTTTCCGATAACATATCATTCCATGTCGAAAATGTTTCGGAAGTCATTACTGGCTCGCGCTTTCAAATATTCAACCTCCTGAATGATAAAATAATTCGACTCGATTCATGACAAATTCAAGAAAAAAAAACTACTAATGCCATATTTTTATCATTGAGCTAAATCTTGAAATATTTCGACTTCGCACAGTGTCCGCCGTAAAAGAGCGAAAAGAACTTATGGGCATTAAAAAAATAATGATTCCAACCTTTTTTTGCAAGCGACTCGAAGTACATAAAAAGTTGCTTGTACGGTCGTAAAAAAATGGCGGATTCGTGCGATAACACGAGAGAAACCATATGCAAGAGGCAGTGACGAGCGCAGGACGAACTTTCGCATATTATATCGACAGCGAACTCAGTCTTCTATTCTCGCCATATGAATTTCCTTTTTTCATATTTCGCTTCACCCTGGCGCGACTAGCGATGTAATCTCGAAATGTCGATAAAAATTTGACCGGAAATGTTTTTCATACAAATATTTTCGAAAAAAAAAAAAAAAAAAAACAATATTTAATCGCGTTTTTACGATGAATCGTCGACTTGTGGAAAAGTATTTTTCACAAATAACGTTCAATAGTATATCATTATTATGCTATCAAAAATCATTGGAGTTGTGTTGTGAATGAGAGCTCTTTTAATTTTCAACATGACCTACCATTTGAAGGTCGAGCTTTTTACAGCTTGATGACAATTTTATAGCTCACAATATCAACCGAACGAACGATCCATTTTCGAAATATACTTTAATTTTCACCAGAGAATACATTTTTCTCATATGTCCCCCACATTTCTTGCTTGGTCCAATATATTTTGAAACTTTCGGGGATTGTTCGCCACCAAACCACAAACCAACTGAAGTTTCTAAAGCTCTACGTGACACGTATACTACAAAGTGTCTCTTGCTTGCATTCTTGGCGAACAGCGGGGAAGAAACTTCGAGGTCCCTTAAGCAACGTATTCGAGTCCATGCATGTGCTTCGAGGAATTCCCCCACGCCAAAAGCATGCTCTCGTTATGCAATTTTTGCTCTTCCAAATTTCATGCAAAAACTATTCCGTTGATCCAGTCAGAGAATAAAATTACTTCGCAATGATTTTTATATCAAGGTCTGAGACGTTTTTTGTGTTATATCGTCATTATATGATGAATCTAAGGCTCTTTTACAACGTGCTCAATTTATGACGTCGTTTTTGAGGCTTCCGAGTTTGATAAATTTATTTTTACGACTATGATTATTATGCAAAAATTGAGAGAAAAACTCGGTGCCATTAAAACTTTTAGAAGAATAAAGTAGGGAAATATTCTGCTTCGCTGATTTATGGGATATTTCTCAAGTAGAATGAAAAAGGAACCTGACGCGTCCAATTCGACATGAAAGACGTAACGACGTGCAAACGTGCTGGGCAGATCAGTAGTTGCGATTTACTGAGAAAAAAGTGGAGAAAAAATAGTTTTCCGTATTTCACGTGGGGCACGTGGCGCACGTTTAACCCAACAGCACACTCTGCCACTTCGTATGTACTCGTGTTGCACTTGTGTATGTACTTTATCCATTGGAACAAGGCTCACGTTACCCACGACAGATGAATTTATCTCGAAACCTTTTCACCAGAGATCGAGTTAATATCGGCTGAGTAGTGAAGAAAACGTTTCGAGATGCTTTTCCCTCTTGAATAATGAATCCTTTTTTTTTTTTTTTTAGTATTTCGGGAATCGTTTAATTCAATTATTTGCCTTCCCGAGCTGCTTTTCTCCAATAACTCGAAATAGTTTTTTCTTATTCGATTGACAAGAATTTCATTGTCATTTCAGTTATGATTCGGTACACATTGCTTCCTCACCGGTTTCCACTCGATCTTTTCCTCGACCAATGGAGTTTTACGTCGTTTCAATATGAAACTTATTGACCAAACAGCGAAATTGAACGTGCATCAATAATCACGAACATGTTCGTAAATGTAAAATTTAATGGTTTCTTGTGCGTGACAAAATCTCATGAAATGATTAAACTTTCAATTAGATTATAATCGGATCTTGGTTTATAATCATGGACATGTTATCGTCTGATGTTATGTTTTCCTGAATTAGACTAAATCCTCAACGTCGTCGTCATGTCGTCTTTGTACTTTCGGTATATACATCTCTCTGGGATTCCTTCAAATGTCCTTATGTTAACTTCGTAAATTAGAACTACAAGTACCACAAAGGCTTTGTACATAGTCAGAAATCCTTTCGTTGGGAGTGCATAGTTTCCCGTAGCGTCTTTGCCTCGTCGCTGTCTTTTTCCATTAAACATCTTGATTCTATATACTGAAGGCAAACACATTTTCCGTGACTCATTTGGTGCACCATTTTAGAAAAAATTCTTTTTTTTTTCGGTAGGTAGAAGTTTGACGTTTGAGAGTGGTTTTCGACTCTTCTCTTGGAGATATCCAACGTTTTGGAAAAACTTTTACAATCTTGAATTTTGGATGTTCAGCCATGTGAGGAATCAGTTATGTGGCGGAAAAATCGGCTAGGAATACTATCACAACGAATAACCGTGGAGAACAAATAATAAAATTGCAAATTGGTACGATTTATCAAAAATTTACTTATTTTTTGGTAGTGAAATGATATTGTCGTTGTGATTGAGCTGGAGATTGAATGTTACCATTGAGCACATATGTTTGCATAATGTGTCAATGTTATTTCGAACATGCGTGCCTACCTGGATGAAATGTTCACATGTTGAGGGGTGGAGGGTGTGGATGATTTAATGGATCAAAGGGTCACTGCCCGTGGACGAGGACTCTTTTTCGGCAAATTGAAAAATCTTGTTTCCGCGCTAGACGGCTAACCCGTTTCGTTCGATTTCGTTAAAATTCTTTTTGCTACACAGCAAATCAAATTCCAAATAAAAAAGAGAAAAAAAATGACTTTTCGTAACAGCATACGTGGCGTGCGATTTTCCGAGCGATTTCCCGATTAAATAACCATTCGTATATCTATATCGTAAACGATGAGATTGTGCTGAATAGAATGAAAGTTGAGCGTGAAAGCGAGTGATATAAATCGATCGAAAGTTCATGAATTTTGTTCGTGCCTTGAATCCGATTAAAACTTCCTTTTTTCCTTGTCCCCATAAGCCTCCGTTCAATTCAACACTGCTGAGGGACTGGCTAATCTCACTCTTTGCTAATAATGCACCCGGCGAGGGCTTTGAAAAAAAATTTGTAAAATTGTGATGCTTTCTGTACGTACGGAAGCTCTTCGACTTTCATTTCCATATCGTCTCGGCATTCTATACGCTAATGACCACCATTCAATTAGAAGGGATCAGCATGACATGTTCATCGAAATGTCACAGATTACCTGCTTTTCCGACTTGCGTCCTTTCCCTTGATTATCCTCCTCCACACAATCTCAAACCTACAAATTCTTTCGACTCTTTTTTATTGACTGTATTTTCTTGAATCTCTCTCACAACATGTTTTTTTCTGATTCACTGCCTTCGGTACACTCCATTCCTCTTATTTTTTGATAGACTACAGATTTATGATTCTTTTTTATTTTCCGGGTATATACGCCTTACTCTCGTTCATATACCCCTCTAATTTCATTCTCAGTTTCCATCTCAAGTTTCGCCACTCACCAATGGTGTGTGTGCGTCAACCCGCCGGGAAATTTATTCTCTCGCCTCGTTGAGCACCGCCGGGATAGGTCGACCGGTATAAGAGATGCAAAGTGAATCTAACGTTGTCGAGGCTCGCGTCTCTTCGATACGACCACTCGAGGATTCACAGCTTTCCCCGATGGTGTCCTACGATCCAAATATAAAAGCATCGCCGAGAGGAGGACTCACAATTGAATGAACAAAAAGTATTGAAGCTAAAAGCGACGTGGAAAAAATCACCATCAAAGAACTCGCACTTGCCTTATTTTTTTGTTTTTTTTTTTTTAATTCACTATTACCATTAAAAATCGATAGTTATTCAATCCTCCTCATTAATTTGGCATCGTTTACCTTTTCGAACAAAATTAGTACCAGAAGCTGCAAGACTGACTAACGTTCCATCTGTCCAAGTCCATCCCAGACTCGAACTTTCATTCTTCAATTTTTTATTCATCGAAGAATTCAGATTTTCGTCAGATTGCACATTCATTTCAAGCGTGAACAAATGAAATTGTAAAACTATAAAACTAGACGTAACTTGGTTTGAAAGTTGACTATTGCATTGAATGTATACGCTATAGTTTGTACCGGAGTGACTTATTCGATGTAGAAGAAAAGTTAATTGATGTTAGTCCGAAACTCGGAAGTAGAAACGTTTGCATTTTGAGGATTATCGTTTCACTAAAAATTCTGAAGCTATTCACGAAGTGTCCTAATTTTTCGCTCGTTAACTATTAATCTCCGCATACGGAGCTTTTGAAAAATCATTTCAAAGCTTTTTTCCACGTGAGTAAAACGAGCCAACTAGGATAAAGGGGAAGACGACGTCGCAATTATTCTCCAAATGAAATCCAACTAATACCCAGGGTGACTGGTGCGTTCGTATATGTGCGTATTAAAGAGTTTGTATGCCCACCAGGCATGGATTCGGAGCTACAAACGTCAAAGAGCATCAGTGGAGAAAAATATTAGAGGAACTGCTGGTATAACGCATTTGTCAAGAACACAGTGTGCATGTATATAAAATTTCCTCTGAATCTGTGGGTCTATATACATAAATATGTATATATAATGTTGAAGTGGGGTGACGATGAAACGAAGCTGCTGGAAGGGACTAGCGGAGAAGGAATGAGAACGAATGGATAAAGAGGTACGTCAACGTGCCCATACCTCGAGGCGATTGTGGGATTAAACGACAACTGTCGGCGGATGGTGTACAAAGTCCGTTGACAGGATGCATCTGTGTTCTTATAATAATTTTCGCCTCACTTTCTTTCTCTTGGTACAGCACGTCTTGCCAACAACGTTTTTTCCAGTGCTTGTCTCTCGTTCTGCTCAATCGAGCCCTATACACATTTATGTTCCTGTTTCATTCTCGTAATTATCCATCTCTCTCGATTCTCATCATCAGCGTGTTTATTTTTTTTATTTTATTTAAAGCGTTAACTTGAAATGTTGCATAGTCTCGAGATTGAGGCTGAAAAGAAAGAAGTTACGGGTTCTGGCGATGAATTCGTAATCGAATGATAAGAGAAACAACGTGAAAGCCGGAGGGGATCTTTGTCTCGCTAACTCAAGGGCTGCGGGACTGTATCTCACGGCTTTTGGGAATTGATCGTTCTATTTTTCTTATTTTTACTTCTCGATCTTTTGAAATGCGATAGAAAAATTGGGGCTCTTGGTATTCTGTCCGATAAATATAAACGGCGATTGAGAAAAACGCTCGAGTGCGCCAAACATCTACATACTTTTTGACGCATCGCTGTCGACTGCGGTCAAGTGCTTCTTTCTGCGATAACAAAGAGTAGGTATTACCTACAGAAGCGACGTCAAGCCGCCAGAGAAAAAGAAGTAGGCAGGAGTTTGCCCGAGGGCGATGCCTATTAGTCACTTCCTCAATTTTGCAGTACAACGAACGTCCCAGCTTTCCCCCTGCATCCCTTTTGCCAGAAGGGTGCTGCTTTTCTCAATCCGTATCCACTGGCTCTCCCTCCTCCCTATATCGCATTCGCTACCGCCATTTTGCCTCTTTTACTGAAACAGGAGAACCATCGGAAGCTTCTCCAATCTTTCTCAACGCTCTTTTTCTCTTTATATCCATCGTTTTTCACCTTTTCTCGGTTCTTCAATGTCGCAAGGCTCAATATCTTTGACTAACTTTACTCACAACTCTCCGCTCTCCCACCACTTGCTCCGGTTACGCTTCTAACCTTCAGCGTTTTTTTCCTTAAACAATTTTCTACCAGGTGCATTTTCTACCAATGTGTATATTTTTTCAGGATCATCGTCCCCGTAACTTTCGAATGAGAAACTACATGATCCACCCGCACCCACGAACTTGCTGATATAACCAACCCTTTCCATAATGTTAAACTATTTTCCGACGATTGTGAACTTCAGCCAAAATGGGAACAGCCCTGGTGCGAGCGACGCGACTGAAAAAAACAATATAAGGAAGTTAGAGCCGTCGCACAATGCTGAGGGGATTCGCTTTCGGAGGAATGCCGTTAAAGCCCTAGCAAAAAAGCTTCCATCCGTGTTCATGAGACTCCGACCAATTATAACTTTTGTGTAGCTTGATTTATGGATCGGCTTTAGATCGTGGCGTGATTTTTTTTCTTCTTATCAACAATAAACAAATCAGCCAAACGATTCTGATAATTAATCGCGATGTCATTTTTTCTGTAATTTTCTCGTCATGTCTTCGACCACCTGCTATTATCATGTCTTTACTTTTTTAAATCCGCATCCAGCGGGGCTGCAGTTGATTGCATTATTTTCGAATATATTATCGAAAAAACGTCACTTTTGTTCCATTTGTCAGAGATATTGTCAACACCATTGAATCATATGGTTTTTTAAATATTGAGTCGTTGATTTTAATACAATTTATCGAAACTTTCACCGGTAAAAAAAAAATTTGCATCGTCATCGGAATTCCCTGTGATAGTACTAGAGTGTTAATTGATTGGTCAGTGTTTGGTCGATAACTGCACAAGCTTCCATAGAGGAACCATTTAATGAAGAATCCGGTAGCAGTAGCGTATACAAACAGACAACGTGTCGATTCGACAATGTTTTTTCGTCTGTGAATGCAGCTGATACGTTAACGCATGCGATGGAATTGAAGCTTCCAACGATATTCACCAGTGGCTATAAAAAACCGACGATAGTGGCGGGACCACCTGACACAATTCACACGTTTTTCGTCGAAGGTGGAGAGTTTATACAAGCGAGAAAAAACTTTGTATCCTTGTATACACAAACTACGGAAATATGGTGGAGCCGTGCGGTTCTATACGTATGCCATTGCCTCATTGGACGCGTGCAAAAATAAAAACAAGGACATATAACCTGTTACACAGAAGAAGAAAAAACATTATTTGCATTTTCGTCTTGATGGGCGAATCATTTCTGTTTTCTCGACAAATAAAATATATTCCTCGACGTTGAGGGCGTTTTGCGATGCAGCTCGTGAGGTTTTTTTATGTAAAATTTTTTGCCACACCTTTCCGCTTCTATTGCAAGTGTAAATAACACTTTTAACTGAAAAAAAATGCTGATTTGATATTTTTCGCCTTTCGTGAAAGTAATATCACGAGGTGAAGGGGAAAAAAGGAGTATAGATCGGGGCTTTTTTTGCTGGTTGGATCACTCGGCTCCTTCATCAATCTTTCCTATACGCGTTTAAGGGTATCACTGTTTTGCTATGGTTACGAGAGGAAGAAACGTCGTTGACCTCCCCATGGACCCTGAGGGATCAGTTTGGATTGGCATTGGTTACACACCGAGATGCTTGGGTGATTCGAAAGCTCATGGATTCTCGTGGAAATCACGACATCCAAGGATATTGCGGGAAAGGATCGTCGTCGGGATGGCGCCAGTCATGACGGGAGAAAAGACGAGATCCTTTCGCAAAATCTTATCACGAATAGTCTCCTTATGTATTCAATGAACATTCATTTCGTAAAAATGTCTACTTAGCACAAAAAATACAAACGCATCTATAGAATGACAAATTGTTATTCCGCATCAACTACATTATTTTGCTAGCAAATTTGGAAATTAACCAAAGATGATGAAAAGCTATCATTATCGTACGAATCTTACATCGTAAAAAAATCATTTTTTCGATTGGTCATTCACGTACTTGTAAATTTTGTGCTTGTCCATTTTTTTCCATCAATTTTGTCCGATTAAAATGCGATAACATTTTTTTTTCTGCATGCAAAATTGAACTGCTTAGATTTCGATATTGAATCTGAAAGCCATTCGTTTTCGGAACCAGCTTGGTGCCGAACTGACATTAAGTATTTTTTCTATCAGCTGTCTGTGGATAACATTTCCAAAAGGGAACTTTTTAGTTATTTTTTTGCATTTCATCTTGGCTCACCATCACGTGACAGAAGAATTTTCCGACTTTTATGAGACACTTATCGCGATCGATAAGTACGTTGGGGGAAAAAAAAAAACAACATATGCAAAATTGAACAAGAAAGAACTTCATAGAAATCTCAACTACGAGCAAACTGAATTCTTCGGAATTTAATGAAATCCATACAAAAATAATAAAGCTTTTCAAATGTATTTTATGCTTTATACCCGAAGTTTCGCCCTTCCTGAAAGATTTAACGTCATCTCGGAAATAGATTTTTAAAGATACAACGTTCTTAGAAATCACGGGCAGTTCGAACTCATTGCTTTTCCTCTCTCTCTTTCTCTCTATCCCTGCTTTTTCCTGTCCACCCTATGAATTTACTCAATAATTTTAGTTTATCGGATGCATCTCCTTAAGATTATGGATGAGCCTGGAGTTTGCATCGACGCAATGCCACGAAATGAACAAGAAAATGATTCGTCACTTTTTCATTTCACGAATCCATTCGTGAAGTCCAAAAAGCCGAGATGCAAATTAAGATTAAAAAATCGAAAAAAAGTGACGAATCTTTTTTTTTCCATTTCGTGGCATTGCACCGATGCAAACTTCAGGCTCATATATTGAGAACGAGAGCAAGGATGAATTACAATTGAGATAATCCGATAATCACCGGCTTCTGACCGTGAATTCTCTATATTTTGGAAGCATCAAGATTGTCTCATAAATGATTCGCGTTCTAGAAATGAAGATTAAACTTCAACCCTCGAATACCGATACGTCTGTGGCACGAGATTGAACTTTTTTCCTCGGTGAAAATATTTCACCGTCAAACCGTTTCACCGTAAATTGGGAATGAATGAGGGGTTGGCAAATTCGAAACACCATTGATGGAATCGAATCGTCTCGATCATATCCTTCTTTAGACAAGTCATTTTTCTGATATGAAATTTCTGATACAACGCAGATGAAATCACTTACATTTCCTGCTCTTTCCTGAATCACATAAATCAGAAGGCGTTTCTCTATGTTGCAATCCCAAGCAAGTGACAAAATAACCTTCACGAATGCTTACCCCACCGACCGACCGAGGGTTCCGATTGAGCCTTGGGGCAACAAGCTCCTCCCTGCTCTCTCCATTCGCCCTTCCTCTCTTCCTCCTTCTGTCTCTATCTCTTGAACTTTGCTTCACAGTTCTCCATCATCCAGAATATTCCTGTTTGTGCAGACAGCAATTGATTCGAGGATGCGTAAATTCCAAAACAACAAAAAAATAACGCTTGACTTACTTCCGCTATAAAATAAGTAACGCTTTACTCATTACTTCGAAAAATTCACCATCGCGATGCTTGCACTTTTTTCTCGTAGAGTTATTACGAATAACGACCAATAATACACTGATTCCACGGATCTCTGTGATAATCGTATCGAGAACGTAAACTTTATAACGATCTCATAAAACGAGAATCCCCGACCGTTTCTTTTCATTTTTTCAAATTTTTCTCCGTCATCTCTGTAGTTTGAGAAAAAAAAACATCTGTCAGTGGCCAAGTAAAAGTTCAACAAAATTACGTGATAACTTATTTTACCGGTATTCCATTCCCTTTCCGAGATTTCATTTTTTTTCTGAAGAATCTTTTTCACATTTTCTCTCTGTGCGTGGAACAGATAAAAAAAAAACCAACTCGACAACTCGTTGCCGCGGATCATAAATCGAAATGCGTTGAGTCCGTTCGACGTTGCGATGAATCTCCACACGTTCTCGTAAGAAGCTTGCCAAATATCGTCTCCTCCTCTCAATGTGTATGCGCCCTTTCCAGCGAAATCAAGAGGGTTAAAAAAATCTACCGAAATAAATTTATGCTGATATGAAATTCATCGAAATTATTCGAAGCTCCGATTTCCCTGCGAAGTAAGAGGAACCAATATTCTGTTCAATTTTCACGTAACTAATTCCATGCATTATTCATAACCAAGAATATTCGTAAAAAATTGTAACGAGTTGAAAACTTTTGCTTTTAGTGTGAAGCCGACATTACGATATCCACGAAATAGTTGAATTTTCAAAAGTAACCGTTGTTTGAGGCTGAAGAAAAGAGAAAAAAGCTTGCAAAGATTCACGGAACAGTCCGAATGGCCTGGAACGACCTGTGCAAAAATAAATCGGTCGCTAAATCGTCGAACTCGTAAATCTCCTAGGATTTCATTGAGCGATTCTAGTAGATCGTAAAAACCGTAAACTCGTAGTATAAAAGTTTCCGGACAAGGAGAATAAAATGGAGATGAGATAGAGAAAAGGTGAAATTCGCGACGATGACTCTCTTCGTCCGAACGGAACTAAATAATTTTTTCCAACAACATCTCGGGAATTCAGAGGAAAGTAGACCATGAGAAAAAAAAACCATAAAAAAGGATAGATAAGGTGAAAAGGCGGAAGATAGGGCTAAATCCTCTGAAACACGTCTTGATGCAAACACGTCATCTCTGAAGCTTCGAAAGTGGAGAAGAATATCGGGTAGGTTCTCGAAAGGATATAAAATTAATGCCGGCACGAAGGTCGATTATCTAAAACGAAAGAATTTCGAACGCATTTGGAAACAAATACGAAGGCGACAGGTTTGATTCAAAATTGTCTCTAGGAACCTAAAAACGAGTCCCGGACCCCGAAGAAACAATTTACAATTCATTTTTTTTTAAACGTACATTTTCAACATTATTTTGTGAGAATACGAAAAAGAAAGCGATTTCGACTATTTACTAAACTCAAACTGCCTCTTCTGGGATGTCCACTTGTATGTACACGAAACTTACTCGTGAAATGCCATGGTGCCTTTGAAATTCTCCTCATCTCCGTCGTTTGGGTGCTGAGTACAGATGCGTCTGTCGCTGATGGCAGAGCTTTCCTGTTGCCACTGCAAGACTCACATTATTGCACCCGTGAGCGTTTAATCGAATCCGTTCGTCGAAGCACTCCATTATAAATTGATAGTGTGTACGCCCAGGCGTCTTGAGAATACAAGGCGATAAAAAAAGGAATGAAAAAAAAAAAAGCAAAAATGTTACCCCGTGGGGTATTTCACGTAAAAACCTCGAAGCCCTTTTTGATCTTCGAATTCTGTATGGATTTTTTGATAAATGCCTTAGAATTCATCGGACTAGTAGACATTCTTGAGATTTTTATCTCGAGTCTTTGTATACCGGAATGTAAACAAGCTTTTCCGATTGTAAGGCGATACAGAGGAATGTTTTTGTCTGAATTTTTTCAGCACTCTCGCCACGCTCCTCATTTTTGTAACCTCACTGTTTCCACCAAGTGGCTATCCAAATATCATCCATCGAGGAATGATTTTACGGAAGAAAGATATTCAAATTTACCATAAAAAAAATACCACAAAATAATAATAAATAAAGCTGGTTTAAAATATTGGATTTCTCAACGATTCCAGTACTGGTATAGATGTCGAGCCTTGTACTCGAGGGCATGTTTCTTACGCGTATGTAAATTCGACACGAAAAAGGAGGGTTGAAAGAATGAAATATGGATGTACGTGAGTGTTACTTTCGGCTTTCCAGACGCGCTTGCCATGTCAATAAAACATGCTGCATTATTTAATATTTTGTTGCTGTTCTCAGTTGTATGTTTTCCTAATACTCTTAAACAAAAAGTATTAAAATCGTGAAGTCATGCATGCCTTGCATTCTATTAGCCTTTCTAGTGCATACTGGGTCGTTTTGACTCCCAAATTTTTGTGAAAAAATTAATAATATTAAAAAAAAAAAGAACGCAATGATTTGAAAAACAGCATAGGTCAGATTGACCCAATCCCCTCCCGAGGGGTTAATGTAATTTTTTTTTCAGGGTTCGAATGGTTGTCGTGATGTTTCCGAAAAGCGATAGAATTTGTATTATAACGAAAAATGAATGTGTAGTGAGTGTGTGAACGGTGATATCGGTAACAAACGCGATAACCTTACTGAAGAAGGAGAGTCTTGGTAGAATAAACTGCGATATTTTATAGGTATAAATGGTGCTATATTGATTGTATAGAGTACAATCGCACCCATTCACCCTTTTACCCCGCCCTTCGAGACACACTGTACCTGTAATATTTGTCGTGACGCCCCTAGGGTAAAAGTACTTCCGGGGATGGCAATCGTCTCGATATTGAATACGTGGGTCACCTCGCAATACATACAGATATGTATGTATCGGATATAATATCGTGCAAACCGCAGTATTGTAAAGAGCATTATTGTGTGTGGTATGAAAGGCCAAGAGAATATGGAAAGAGATGATGGCATGTCACTTATGTGCTTCGAGGATATGTTTATCGCTCTAGACGATAAATCATTTTTCATAAAATATTTTTCGGGAAAACGTAATATTGACCGGAAGACTCATTAAAACAAAACTTGCTTCTTGACATTGTTCGATTATACTTTCATTTTTATAATATAAAATCCACAATTTTTCGTTTTTTTTTTTTTTTAGAAATTGTCTCTCGGCATGTAACTAACGACGTTACTTTCCGTGAAATTATTCAAACGACTTTTGGTATTCAGTGAATTCGTCGAGAAAAAGAATTTTCATCGAATGTTCCTTCACACGAATAAATTATAGCTGGTACAGTGTCTTTTCCGGCCTGTCTCAGTCGATGTCGTTTTATTGGTTCCGTGGTTTTCAGCCCTTATTTTGTCACTACGCTCTCTCTTCCTCAGTCTTCCCGTTTAGATATATATATATATATATTATGTGTATACGATTCTCATCTATTAACAACAACCTTCTCCATTCCTCGTGGGTCTTCTCGTCTCGCGTAACATGGACGAACTCGCATTAATTGCCAGCGTTCACGACATGTCTCCATTACTCAAACCGCTTTGTTCGCCATTAGTGTTGCAACGCAGAGCGTATAGCTTTATACAACGGAGAAAGAGCCCTTGGTGGATGAGCGAAGGGAGAGGGAAAGGAAAGAGCTCCCAGGGCATCGTTGCTCGTTTATTATTTTCGCGGATTAGTCAGAGGCTTGGGTTCAGAGTGCAATGAAAAAAAAATAAGCGGAAAAAGCTCTTGTGTGGCGAAGCAGAAGAAAGACGCAAGATGAAAAAACGAAATGAGAGAGGGAGACAGAGCTCAACGAAAAATATGACCGTCTAAAAGCTCCTGCGACGCCGAAAACCATGGGCTTTTTATCACGAAAATTCCCTCGTTTATTTGAAAAATAAAATCGGGATCCTTATCGATGTTTTTGTCAAAACTACCCCTACGCGTCACTGTGAACTATTACAAGTTGTTCTTTTCAAGTAACAAGCCTGAATTCCAAACACCAATATGAATCTCAACCCCTTAAGCGGTACATATTTGCTCAGGATCCTGGCAATTTTATTTTGCCTGAGAAGTTTAGGGCTCACTGATTACAAATATCAATGAGAAGTTTGAAAATTTCAATTTTATTTCTGCAAATTCCTAGATGAACACCAAGAGCGATGGTAAATGGATATTGCTCACAAATTACGAATTCAACTTTCGAAAATGACGATGAAAATATAAAATTATCGCATTTTGTATTTATTCGTTGAAGACTCTTGAAATCTGTTTGTATTGATGTTTAAACAGTTTTGAAGAGTCTTCAACGAATAAATACTAAATGCGATAATTTTATATTTTCGTTAATTCGTTAATTAGATAATGATAAGACTCTCGACAATTTTGAAGTGCACATCATTTAAGTGCAACGAAATTTTGTTTTTTTTTTTTTTTTTTTTTTTTTTGTTTTTTTT
>JAPYYS010000777.1:0-46987 GCA_030522525.1 Campopleginae sp. 14b | reverse complement strand
AACCAGAAACAAAAAAATATATAAACGGCAAAAAAAAAAAAAACACAAAAAAAAAAAAAAAAAAAAAAAAAAAAAAAAAAAAAAAAAAAAAAAAAAAAAAAAACAAAAAAAAAAAAAAAAACACAAAAGTGAATATGCCAATTTTACATATTCTTACTAATCGATAACGATATACAACAAACAGAAAATACAAAAAAAAAATGAAATAAAATAAAAATACGTATAGCAAACATATTAAATTATACGATTACGTAATTGAGAATTAATGAAACGAGGAAATATAAATTTCAAAAGCCAGCATATTGGAATACGGGCTAATTTTTTGCGATCACGAAATAAGAACGAAATATAAGGAGATCGAGGAAAGAAATAAAATCCGAGACATGTTAAACAAGCAAACGAAGGAACAAAAGCATGAAGATACGAGTATCTAAATAAGTACGTAAACTTTCAGTTTTACACTACCGATAATAATGAAATAAATATTTAAGAGTACTATAAATACATAATTGAATGAGTAAAAATATATATATATATATATACACATATATATATATATATATATATATACATATGTATATATATATATATTTGTCATTCATAATGACAGTTTGCGATAATTAACGATACACGAGAGCGGGAAAGCGAAAGCAAAAACAGACCGAAAAGACAAGCAAAGAAAAAAACGTTGTACAGAATATTTATGAGAAAAAATGGAGACGTAAAACTGTTGTGAAAAAAAACACACACACACACACAAAGACACGCGTACACACAGACACACACACACACACACACACGCGCGCGCATGCACCCACACGCACACGCACACACACACACGCGCGTAAGCACACACACACACACACACATAGAAAACAAAAAGAAAGGCATGCTGTGGCGTGAAAAAAGATAGGAAAGGCTCGTAGAAAAGGAACAAGGCCCAATTGTATGGAAGAGCCCGGTGATTTAACGATTTTAATGAGATCTCCCCACGAAGTCTCGAAGCGAAGAAGTAATGGAATAACGAGTAGTGTCTGAGACCGTTGCGGTTGAATGGGCGGGGGAGGAGGAGGTCGGATCTCAGCCGGGAGAGAGGGTCTACGACCGCGATTTATAGATAATTGAAAATAAAATAAAAAAAAAGAAGAATATCGATCATAATCGACGAGATAGATGACAGATCGGGATTAAATCAAGATAACCGTCAATCTATTGTGATCGAAAGATCAATTGTCGATTAAATAATAATAGAGCATATTATTACATGTATTATGGGATCCGGCATACTCGGCGCTTTAAAAATCTAATTCAAATGATGATGAGAGAGAGAAGATGAAAGAAAAAAAGAGAATAAATTAAGAGAATTCTCAGCAATGTTATCAATAATATTACTAATATAATAATTATGATAATAACAATAACAATAATAATAATGATACCATAAATTATAATGAAATGAATAATGAACGATTGATAAGTACGCAATAGTCTTTCCGCGAGCTCGTCAGTGAAGGGCTTTCAAAATAAATTCATTGCAACTAAAAACCAAGAAAAGAGAGATTTGATTAAAATTCAAAACATCGATAGATTCGCGGCTCTTTCTCACGGGCAAACGGCACAGGATCCTCAACTTAAAGGGCTCGGACAACAAATAAGTTTTGTAAAATAAACCAACAAAAGAAAACGAAAACCTGTCAGGGAGACTAATAAGTTGCACGAGTGAAAAAAGCCCGTCGCGAGTCAAGAGACGAAAGTCCCATTTCCCTTGGACATTTAAGAAAAAAATCTTCGGGGCAATGAGTTTATGAAATTTTTCAAATCCAACCCGCCGCCGTCTGACCGGCGCGAAATCCGAGCAGTATGAAAATCGAGACAGCATCAAACTAGCGAGAATTGGAAATTACCAAAAAACAAATACAAAAAATTAAAACTAAAACGAAATCAAGATAATTGGAAAAAAAAAAAATCAAGGTCACACGACAGAATTGGAACGAGGAAAATAATTCGACCCCCAAAACGCCCTCAAATAAATATAAATACATACATATATATATGTATTCCTCGTGAACAATAATTATTATTATTACCATCACAGCAAATTCACGAGGCTAATCCACCCGCTCTTACCCTCCCCTCCCCCTTCCCAGGAAAAAAAAACCCCGTTAATCTAATTAACTGTGTATGTATACAAAATAAAAGAAAGGAAAAAAAAGAAATAATAATAATAATAATAATAATAATAATAATAATGGATATTGCGATTATAAATATAAACACTAATAAAAGAATAACAATATTGTACCCCTCTGTACATATAAATATATGATAATACAATGATTATTACCATATGATTTATTATACATATATATACATACATAATATAAATATATATATCTATTGAATTAATAATAATTATTATTAAGTGAAATATTGTTTCTTTGTTTTCTGCGCAATTAACAGATCCATTGATTATTGCGATGACGATTGCTGATTATTATTATTAATTGTCATTATTATTACTATTATTATTATCATGATTATTATAACAATTATTATTATTATTATTATTATTATTACTATTATTATCATTACGGTAATATTATTATTATTAATATTTAAGAAAAGGTTCACAACGTGCCGTGTGTATGTGGGAATAAAATATATAATATAATGGACATTGTTCAATTCAACGAGGTCTCGTTCTTGTCAGCTTATTTTTCTGCGGTTATCTCCTTTGATGTTGTTTTGATGATATTTCTTGGATTTTTTGGTTTGTCTTACTCACCCGTTGGGAACCGGAACCGAGAAGGGAGCCTTTTTTTTCTATTCATTCCGGGGACTGGATGGAAGTGTCACGGTTATTGTTTCGGTTTTTTTTTATGGACGTGCACTATGTTTATACGAGCTCCGATCGCTGATCTACCATTCGATAACCCTATTACTATGTCGAACGCCTTATATGCGCGCGCCGGATGCGTCGACTCGGGTCCGAGATATATCGGCACAAACCAGGATTGTATGCGTAACGTGTGAGAAATTGGATCCACTGCTTCGCTGTTTTCGAGTCCTCTCTAACAGTAATTATGCAACGGCCCCGAGCCAGTGACAGTCGATTCACGGAGAAAAATTTCGTTCCGTTCTGCTATAACCCTTTTCGGTGGTTGAATTAACAAACTATTTCCTATAATATATATACTACGACAATGGGGTTCACTTAGCTCAACAACGACGAAGCTACAAGAATGAAAAATGGGGCGGGCGCACTAAATTTATCTCACAAGTTGAATAACCGACTTTCGGCTTCGCAATAGAATTTTCAGTTAATCGCGTCCACGCAAAACTTGACGCCAAAAATTTTGGTGCTATTCCCGCCATTATCGGGCCTAAAGACTTTCACGCAACGTGCGCGATATACGCAGTCGGGTTTTCAAGTCTTTGCATTTTGCAATGCTTATTTGGCTCGTTTTACCCGAATCCCGTATTTTTAATTACCTCAAGTTAATAAAAAAGGCAAATTCATTATTGAACTTACGGTCGACGAACTTCATAACACGGGGTCATTTTGCGATTGATGAAGACCCTTCACTTCTTACTTATTCTACGTAGGGACGGGAACAGTAAACATCGTTCAGGTTTTGCATGGCCGTTGCTGTCCGGAAATTTAGATCGTCCTAAGTTTCGTACCTCCTTCAAATGTTTATCCGGAAACATCGAGCTTTGTTCACAGAGGTGGCTTTTTCCGTCTTATGGTTTGGCGGTTTGAGGAGAGCGTCATTGAGCGAAGCAGACCGCTCGGAGCGACAGCGACTTGGTTCGGTTGCCGTGCGCACGCATCCTTGCTGCACCCACCCCGCTCGGCTGCCCACAACACAAGCGTGCGCAACAGTGTGTGGGCTGTGGGTAGTGTCAGTGTGCCACCGAATTTCCTAACCTCTATTTCTGTTACTGTCAAATGTTTTTACGTACTTTTTCCACTCATTGTTATCGGTAACAATCGAATTTTCTTAACTCTTGAGTCGAATATTAAATTACACGATAATCCCTAGGATAATGGGCATTTTCTTTTCAAAGAAAAAACCACAGAGTCGTGTGACCGAGCAGGACAAAGCGGTTTTGGTAAATGCGATATTTTCGTGATAACGAACCTTTATCTTCAAAATCAATCTCCTAATAACATTTCATGATTCTTTACAACTTCGATCTCGATGCAGCAAATGAAACAAACGAGGGATAAGCTGAAGCAGTATCAACGAAGAATCGAGCAAAATATCGAAAAAGATCGCGACATCGCGAAGAAACTTTTGCAAAATGGCAGGAAAGAGTAAGCTTTGTTTTTACTACCATCTCGCACTCACACAATCTTGGGAAAATCAATTTAATGAGAAAAATATTGCCAAGGTCATCACGTAGTTAACATTATAGTAATTTCAATATCTTTTCTGTATCTTTCCCAATAATTATCCATACCGGAGTCTCTTCATTACAGCATCATTTTCCATCGAAAATTCATCACTTTTTTTCTTATTCATAAAAATCATTCCGCAGCGCAAAAAAAATTATTTTCAATATATCATTTCGCAGCCGAGCGTTGCTTCTACTCCGAAAGAAAAAGTTCCAAGAACAAGTGCTCCTCAAGACAGACGGTCAGTTGGAAAATCTTGAGAGAATGGTCCACGATCTTGAGTTTGCCGAGATCGAGTCTCGTGTCATAGACGGTCTCAAGGTCGGAAATGTCGCGCTTAAGAAACTTCACGAAGTCTTGTCCATTGACGAGATTGAAAAAGTTATGGATGACACGAGGGAGGGCATCGACAAGCAGAGGGAACTGGACGATTTGTTGATGGGAACATTGAGCGACGAGGATGAAACTGAAGTCGAAGCGGAACTGGACGCTCTCGTGGCTCAAGGAGCTGCTGAAACAAGCATCGAAGCCCCTGAAGATATTCTTTTGCCTGACGTACCGGAAGACGCTCCACGAAAGGAAATAAAAAAGGAAAAAGGTGATTTTTTCTTTCTTGGTAACTCCAATGAGTTTTCATACCCAATTCGTTTTGTTGCCTCGTCCATCATCATTCTTTTGCCCTCGTTTATTGCCCTATCCATTCATTTGATTTACGGCAGCAGCAAAGATCGTACAAGACATTAATGGTACAGAGTATTTCCATTTGATTTGCTGCGACATTTAAACTCATTTTTTTTTCAACCCGACAATGAGAATCCCAAAAACCAAAAAAAACTTGAGATTCCGTTAATTTTCTTTTCAAGGCTGTGTTACAAAAGTGGCAGGAATCGTCTTTACCGGTGTTTCCTACAGTCGGGAGTTCATAAGATTAAAAAAAAATGTGGCACTACATATTTCTGTCACGCGTTGTACTTCTTCGTTGATTTGTCATCGAGTTCGAACCCGCGACAAGTGGAAGGCAATATTTTTAGACGTGACTCGGCCGCGTATTAATTTTCAAAGTGAAATCACGAAATAGTGAGATGTGTGTATATCGGCGACTCCATTGAGATGGAAAAAATCGCCGCTCGCGTGAAAATTCCACTTCCGGGAGGATAAAAAAACCGTCTTTTCAGTTTGGAACAGTCTTTTCTTCCTTTTTAATAACTTTTTGAAACGAATGATTGAGTCACTTTGGTCAAAAAATTTCCATCCAATTTTTGCACGTTGAGCAAAAGAATAATCAATAAGAATATGATTGAATTTTTTTTTTAGCGTTTTTTATTATACTTTCTTTGCTCGTCGAAAATCTTGACAATTTTCGTACCGACTTTGTCTCTGGAGTCTAAAAATATCGTTTTATTGCCCGCGCTGAGTATTGCATAAAAATCTTAAGATTTGTTCAAAGAAAAACGGAATCTCGTTGGATTCCAACGTTGCAAACTTCAACATGATCAATTTATTGTTTTTTTTTTTACTTTTTCAAATTGAATTAATTTGTGATGGATTGGAACTAAATTTGGAATTTGAAAAATGCGCTAACTTCGGTGCACGAACCAGTTTGAAAATATTACTTTTCTCTTATCAACAGGTGTCTCGAAGGAAGCCTCTCGCGAACCAGTCGCTATGGAAGCCTAATCTTCGTTGCTATCTTTTTATTAACGCCGCGTTGAAAAAAAGTTTGCGAGAGAGAAAAAGCAGACGTCACACGAACGGGTTTGTGTATATATGTAAATGTACTTTGATAAAGATACTTTGAATTTCGGGGCTTCGTTACGGTTTAAAGAGAAAATGAACCAAAGAAATATCGCCCACTACGACGAATTGTTGCACGAGATTACAACGAATCGTGAGACGAGTCTGAATTTTCGGACAAAACAAAAACGAAGCGTCCACATAAATACAGAACAAATTAACGTATTACCGACATTTTTCTATCGCCGAAAAATTACGTGAAAAATCAAACGTGCTAATTGTAAGTGTAAAGTTAATTTCAATGAGAATAAAGTTGTTTCGTTTGGACTAAGAACGATCGAATCAGAACAATCGCTATGAACTTTCACGTTTTTTCATATACGATGGAAAATATAATGTACACAAGTTTCGTTACTTCATTTTATTCATACACCTGTCAATAAAAATATATATATTTTGTTAAGAAAAACTAGTCCAATTGATTTCACGTCGCGACTCGATTGCCAATTTTCATTTCGCACGAAACAACACTCTGACAGTTTTCACAATAAATCGCCGAAATGTTAAAATCTCTTAGTTATTCTTTATCTCTATCGAGGGAAAGGAATTTCGAAAAACACTTTTTCTTGGTGAATTCTACTTGACCATTGGCCACCTCCGGAGAGATTTAATTTCTTAATCATTTAGAGATCGAGTGGACACTCGAGTCGAGGATTTAACGGAAGACGATCAACAATCGATGCTTCTCTTTTTAATCTGTCCTCACGAGCTTCGGCAAAGAAATGAAATATTTGGCCTCGAGACTTTTCGAGTCAATGCAAAAGAGCTTCACGGTTTTTTTTCACATGCTCTAAATCTCCGATGGGAAGAATAAAGCACCCATTTGTTATCTCGATTGTTATGACTCGAAAATAAAATTGAATTTCGTTATTTCACGCAACGTTTATCCGGTTCGATTTCGTCGTTGTCCATTTTGAGATTTTTCTCGAAACGTGCTCTTAGAATAGCCAAAAAAATTTTTTGAAACAATTTTCAACGTTTTCATTATCAACGGAAAGAACAAACGACTGAAAAATTTGAAAATTGCAAAAAAAAAGAGAGAAAAGCTCCAAATGCTTTTGAATATCCAGTCACAAAGGAAAGAATGCATGAGAATGGAAATTTCTTGTTTTGTTTTTAGAAATATTATAAAGGATTGGGAAAACTGAGACGTCGAAATTTCACCGAAAAAAAAAACAAGATGTACAATGAAGGAATAGAAAAGTTTATTCGAAACGAAGCGTGTGAATTGACGAACAATCCCACGGCGTCGATCTCCGATAAGATAAGATCCATCAGCGAAATTGATAAGAATTTCTTATCAAATCGCGTAAACATGTGTACATTTAAATAATCTCCCTTTGGCTTAATTGCCGTTTTTCAGGAGCGAGCATGCAGGCGTTGAGGAGAACAATACAAAGATGAAAAAACAAAACGGCAAAAAATAGAAATAACGTACACGGCTCGAGACGAAATCTGCGCGAATTCTATTCCTGTCACTGGCGAGGATTCACAAATAATTCTGAAGTTTACTTGAATTTATTGCTCTCAACAACTTTGCTGAGTAATTCTATTTCAATGTTCTTATCGAGTCTCGGATATTTCACAGGTTTTATGACTGATTCTTTAACGAAATTTAATTCTACATTGTTATCGTATATTTGTTCGAATACTTGGAGAATTTTGAATTGATAGCATAATCGAGGCTCTGGTAGCGTTCCCAAAAATTCACTAAAGCCATCACAAAAGCATGAGAGTTTATCGAAAGTAAAAAAAAAGTAACCATAATTATTTGAGATATTTTCAAATTTCTGGCTTCAAAGAATTATCAATAAAGTTTTATTAAAAAATATCAAGAAAATGTATTTCTGCTTGGTTCTGTTCCAGCGACAATCACAAGATTCCAAGCGATCGTAACACTGAACTTGCCTTCGAATATCCTTGATAATAGAACGTCCCAAGGCTTGTCGATCGATCGGACGATCGCCTCGTTCTTGCATCCGTGAAGCAAATTAATAAGTGCAGAAAATATTCCCTTAGTGAAAAATATTGTTTCAAGCGATCGCCGTACAGATCTGAGGAAAGATAAATCGTCACGACGAAAAGATGTTTCTCTAACGTTGCGAAACCCAATTGTTTCTCATTGCACGATAGAGAGAGAGAGAGAGAGAGAGACTTTTTCCCTTTCTGCATTCAAGTGCGTGTCAAAGATTCGTTCTTTTGCCTTTTTTCTTCTCCATATTTCCGAGCGCTTGCGAAGAGACGAAACCCAAATTGACTGACCGCCCAAACGGCCTAAAATGCCCGATATAAACGTCGTAATTAAATTTGCAATGAAACATTGTTGCAAGTGCAATCATTGCAAGAAAAATCATCAAAAATTTAACTTTCAGCAAAAGTATTTGTAATTTTTTTTTCTTACTCCAAGCTCATTCATCAGCTGTATGGCCTGATAAAATTTTGCTACTCGATCAATTCAAAACGGTTTGATATTTCCATGCAAATGCAAGTTCCACGTCGTTCATATTTTGCGAAAAAAAAGGCTGACTCTTGTTTTTATCGAAATATTGAGCATGCCGGAGAAAAAGACGTATCTTATTCGTAATCCCTCTCACGGTCGTCCACCGAATAGCTTCTTGATTGAGCAAAATGATGGGGAAATTTTTGATAATCTGCTAATTTATTTGTCAGATAGGAAATTCACGGCGTCGTCACGGGGCAACGACCGGGTGGACCAACTTTCGGGTCTATTATGCCAGGCAAGACTTTCCTAGTATTATTCAACTTAAATAAAAAATTAATCTCTTTTTTTTTATTGAGATGTCTATGACTGGAAATACAATTAATTGTTATTACCACGTCTGTGGAATTTGGCTCGTTTATTTTGCTCAATGAAATCCAACCAAATCCGGGGTTGAACGAGATTTTTCAAGGAAGCCGCTTCTTCGTTGCTCTTTTTGACGTCACGCACGTGATGCAACTCTTCACTTCTCCCCCCGCGCCCCTTCTCTCTCTCTCTCCCGACACACACACGCACGCTCCGTCTTTAGATATAATACTTCCTCGTACTCTAGTTAAAGATTTTAACGAGGACAATTCGCGAGTGCCAATTCGCGACTCACCGAACGTACGCGCGATGCACATCGAGATTCATACTCGTGAGATTCATCTCCACGCCTAATCAGCACGTTCATCTTCCATGCAAAGACTGTCGTCCATGGGAGCAAATTTGTTGGGCAAATGAAAAAACGATAAGTTTTTTCTCTGGAAAATATTATTTCATGATTTGAATGATTTAGTTCATATCCCACGGAAAAACTATGCCGAAAAATCAATCGAAAAAAGTTGATTTTTTTCAATCCGCGGAAAATAGTTATTTATCAAAAATAATTTCCGAGCAAAAGTCTTTCCTCGGGTAAATGCCCTCGAATTTTCTTCTCCTGTCGCTGATTAAACTCCAAAATGAAGATATTTTGAAAGAAGCATGACGTGAGAATAATCTTTTCTAATTAGACGAGTGGAGGAAACGATAAAATGTTGTTTATCACTCGCTGACGTCCAAAGTGAAAATCCATCTCTCTTTTCCGAAAGGATGGATGCAAAGCCAAGTAATTTACAAGCCATATAAAAGCTTTGCGCAATTTAGGCTACTTTTGTTGAACTCGCAATCTTGATGCCTCGATTTTTTTTATTTGCTCACCGGAACACGATGCCAGGAACGTTATTTTTAAATTCAATATCTCGTTACTCATTTTTCGTCGTATTTTCATTATTTATTATTCGCTCAGTCGTTTCAGTTTAATTCACTCGCTTTTTTCATTTTTTTTGTTTTTTCACAATACAAACAATGCAGAAATGTGCATCTTTCCATTATTTTTCGTGGACGATGTGAACGTTTCTTTGAACGTTAACGCAACATTGTCCGGAGGATTCGGAAGGCTTGCGAGTACGTTTGTATCGCGGGCTTTTCTATAAGTGCCTTTTAAGTGGGACTTGGGTCAGTATTAGCGCTCGATGTGGGTCGGCTCGGATACAGAGCCAACGTCTCGAACAACTACTTCGGGCGTTACGAGCCGCCTCAGTGCAGTTTGGCGTGCACCGATCGGTGCAGAAAAAATTAGACGACGAACATTAAATGAGTGTTGTGGAAGAAAAATCTTTTCAATTTGTTGTCGATCGTTCGAAAAATTCGGTGATTTTCGTGGGAAGAACGAAAGGATGTCATTCGCCCTATACCCAACGGTCTCAGCAGAGCTGGCCAGGAAGTGATGAATGGAGAGTGAGTCAAGAAGAAACTGCCGATGTTTTATTCCGAAAAAAAAACAAAAGGTTGTTAGAGCGATTATTGCAAAAGTCGATCTCAAACTCGCGGGTGACTCCAAGGAGAGTTCCGTATTCGAGAGACTAGGCGACCTTCGAGCAAGCCCCTCCGTGGGTATCCACGGTCTCCGAGAGAAAGGAACGAATCCGAGATCGTAGTCGAGCTCGGTGTCGTCACCGGACACCGTTGTTGCTCGCATTTTTCTTTATCATTATTTGTATCGTTGTATTTGTTCTGTATTTTTCTATATCTCATGCCTGCGCACTCTCAACACATTGCCACGAGATTATTATGGAAAATGATTATTTTTCTTGCTTCCAATAATGAAGATTTAATGCATTCGTGAAAGAACGAATGTAACACGCGGATGTTTGCTTTTTTATTGAATAAAACAGCAGCTGTGCCGACATTTATTTCTTCTTTTTTATTGAGACTGAAAAATGAGGCAATGCGTCACGTTGGAGAAAATTAAACGCCACAAAAACGCACTGGCTTTTTTTTTCACTCGAATTTATTGGAAACACACACACTGCGCATCAGCAGCGTGAATCATTTTCAATTCATAAGCCCTACAACTTGAAGCAAAAAACTTTGATGCGATCATCTGGCCACCGCGAAAAATCAAAGATACGATGTTTACCAACAAACTTGACTGAACTACAAAACATATACAGAAGTGTCACGTTTCAGTCGACTCAATTATAACTCAAACTTTCATTTCATTCGAGTGACATTCGCGACGATATGTTTAGACACGAAGTATTCTTAACCTTGGGTAACGATTCATAATACGACATTTTTGGCATGAAAAAAACTTTGAAGAAGTTGCACCATTCAACGAACAATAATCCATGCCCGCTGGGTGAAACTCTTGGGTCTCTAGATCGACGATTAATTGCAACTTATCGAGCCGGTGGTATCAAAATTTTCTATCGTTCCATCCGGTCGAACAGACTTTATACTTTTCGAATTTCACCATACACTCGCATTCGTGGATATAGACGAACAAATAATTATTGGAGTTTTGTTCCACTCATTAGGATATCTATAGTCGGCTGATTCTTTTTTTATCTTAGGAAGATCCCCAAATTTTACGTGAAACCCTGTCATCGACTAAGTGGCAAATATACTGGACGTGTGAGTGCAAAGACTATAATGAGAGTGTCTATACGTCATAGATGCAATCGATGAAGTATGACTGGAAAATCCATACTTTAGTGTATCACGGCAACCATAAATGCGTGACACTGCAGGGAAACACATTGTATATCGTTAAAATGTAATCAGGAATTTCGTAAGATTCTCTCCGTGGGTCATTTCCTAATGACAATTTGAGAATTCATTTTCATTGCCAGGCCCTCGACGTTGATCCCACTTTCTTTCGAGTGACATGGTGCTTCCCTAAGCAGTCACCGAGCCGAGTATTGACCTCGTCTGAGACTGTTTGAACTCGAAGGATCGGCGAAGCCACATATCGCATGTAAATTGAGTCAAATTAAATATTTTTTCGAAATTATTGACCAGCTGTCACTTGCATGATGATGGAATGTTCGAAAAGATCAATCGCCATCTTGGAAAAAAAATTGTACTGTTCGCAGGTATCGGGATCGTTCAATAATTTCATATTTCTTCGATTATAAAAAGAGATGATTAATACGGGACGTGTCAAAAGGAAAGAATAGGAAAAATACAATGTGCACGGAACGCACAGTATCCAAGGTCAAGCACGGTGATCGACCCCCAGGCGTGATAGCGCGAGGAAGGGAATATAAAATAAAATATATGAAAGGTGGGAGAAAAGTCGGACGTCGGAACGAGGACTGGGCCGGCCCACGAGCCTCATTATAAAATCCCGGTGATTCTTTCGTTCATTCCAATACGTTGATCACGTCATGATTCTTCTCGGGCAATCCCCTCGTAATACCTTTATCGAGAATTATGACGATGAATTGCTCCCACTTAACGGCATGTGCTGACTCATAAGTATATAATTGTCGCCACGGAATTTACCTTTGATTACCATGATACGGTTTCTCTAAGTTACTCTTCACTAAATAACGATCTCTCGAATGTTTGTTACATTTTTCATATTACTTACGCAACCATTTAATAACCAGGTAATTCAATTAATAATTTGTCTTTATTTTTTCACGATTTTTCATTTTTTTGTTGTTCGAGTCTTCATTGACTAATTCATTATGACCTTTTTTACTAATTTCCCATATTCCAATACTTTTTTTACTGATTTAATCAGGTGAGACGAGCGATGGTAGAAATGAATTAATAATTCGTACTATTTTGAGAACAAAACCTAATCAGATTGAATCGTAAATTTTTTGACAAATATTCAGCTCGATGTATGGAGCTTAAAAAAGAGTGGCGAAAAAAAAAAGAGAAGGAAACACTCCTATCCTTAGCGCGATAAAGTGCAACGACATAAATATCGTACGGGACAATATTGTCGTAAAACAAGTGCGCCTCTTCTCGAAGCTCGAACTGGCAATAAACTTTTTGTTTTCTGTAATCATCACAATAATAATTAAATATCCACGGGCACGAACGTCTCTCGTACAGGTAAGCTGCTTTCTTTATTTCTCCTCGCAGTGCTCAGGGACTCCAATTTGCATGCGGCTCAATAAATTTTTTTTAATCACTGATTATCACCATCATTTTAATTCATTCTTTATTTTTTTCTCATTTCTCTCTTTAATCCTTTCTCGCGAAGTGTCTCGAAAACTGATTAAATATCAGATGGTGAGGCTATCTGGTGGCCATTTAAACCTACAACGATTATAAGCTGTTGACCAGACGCGATCTCGTTGATTAGGATCTAATCCGCTCCAACATCTTACCAATCAATGTTTTTTTTTGCTTCCTTTCCTGTCACTTGATAGAAATCATGAAAATAAATGCAATCTCCGGAATGATTCGATTTCGGCGAATATCGGTGATTGAAGGACACGGTACATTTTTTCATTCAGTGCAAGAGAAAAAAAAACAATTTGCAAATGTTGCGATTTCGATACAATACCGTTAACCGACGTCGAGGATTTTCGTAGAATCAAGGCCAGAGTTCTCAAAAAATATGCCCAATCACGTAAATCAAGAAATGACATTTTTTTCAATCAAAATTTACTTTTTTTCTTTAAAGCTCAGCGTATTATTATTTTTTCCTCTCAATATAATATACAGACTTCGAAGTGATAATTAATAATGACGAAACTTGTAATGCTCACACCTCCAGGTTGTATTGAAAGAAAGCGTGTGACGTAGTGCCTTTTACTGCGGATACGAAGCAGTCCCGAGTGACGACAGTCTCTCATACCATCGACGTACTTTGGTGCACGTAGGCGTAACAGGCAGAGTGTACAATGGGGGTCGACAGTTTGGAAACGTTTTTTCGAATGCAAATAAATTTTCGAAACTCCGATTCGGAAAAATGTCTCATCAGTCTTTGAGAATACAATTTTCACGATTCCACTGTCACGATCATGCACTCGACTCTGAGAGTCTCATGTAGAAATGTTATTACTTTGCAGTATCAAATTTCAAGACCGTATTGCTGTTTAAGAATTTTGTTTCTGGTGAAAATTTCCGGCAGCCAATAAGTAACGAGTGAAATGGATTGACACTGAGGAATTGAGCGAATATTCAGGTCGCCGGGACCAAAACAATCAGGGGGGAGGGGGGGGGGGGCGACGACTTTTGCGAAATAACTCATTTATGGCTCAAGTCCAAAATTTCGTTTAGCACAATTAACTTGTTGGAATTGTCGGTCTTTTTTCCGCCAAAGCGGGGTCAACCACTCTCCGGGATGAGTGACCATCATTACCTCGCTGGTTTCCGGTGTTTATAAGCGGGATTCAGACTGGTAAATGTATATCTATGAAAAGTTGGCGAGACCGGTAAAGTCTGCACCGGTGGTGTGCGTTGAAAGTGGTAGGGCTGTGGTTGTTCAGACACGTCGAGGCACTCGAGCGAGTCTCGGTTCAGTCGACGCGCGGAGTCCGCCGTAGGAGCTGCGCTCTTCTGGCGCGTTTAAAATATTCGTCAAAACCATAAGCGAACGCGTACGTACTAAGAAAAGTGTTGAATAAATTTGCTTCGAAAAATCTATTTGGACGTTACTACTTCGCAGCTTATCGGCCGATAAATTTGAAGAAAAAACAAACATTTTTTCGAGGAGCCTTTTTCACGTGCACGCAAATAATTAGCGTTTATCAAAAATTCATTCACGACTCGTTCGAGTGTTACGGACGTGGAACGAGTTGATAAGAAGATTTTTTTTTTTAAACGAGCTTCATCCAGTGCGCGTGTTTAGTTGGTGAACCAAAATAAAAGAATTCCATCCCAAGGCTAATCGATCGGCTAAATATTCGAATAAGTTTTATTTTCGCATTTAGTGAATTTTGTTTCTTTCTCCATCGGCACTCTGTTCCGTTAAGATTATTTGACAACAACGGGGTCAAACTGTCCGAGCCAAACGTCAATTTCACTTCAGGTATGTTCCAAAGGAAATCATAACATTAAGAATTTTCTTCATGTGTATCATTTCCCTCGAATTTTGTTTCGAATTTATTCCCTCAAGTACTAGTGATTTGGATTATTATTCGACCTGATCACAGCGTCGTCGTCAATATTTTTTCCTCTTTATTACGAGTCTCTCTGGTCTTCAATGTTTACACCATACTATTCAAAAGTGATGTTGAGCAAATATGAGAATCGATCAGTGGCCAATTGCTTGAAGTTTAGCTTTCGAAGTGTGAAATAATTCAATCGATTTTTAGTGAACAATGGTATAGAAAAATTGCATGCCAGACTCATTCTATAATCGTTCGTGCCAGGAGAACAAAGTTTTGAATAAATTAAAAGCTCACATGCACCAGGATATACCAGAAATAGTGTCAACTCTAAATCGATTTTCTTATTCTTCATCGTTGTCAATGAAAGTGAAATATTTATAAAAGAGAAAAATATCACTGAGCAGTCGGATGCAAAATGCTATCGAACAAAATAAAAAATTTCGTTTTGCGTATGGAGAATGCACGTGGCAGCTTTCGCAGCAATCCCGACCCCTGTTCGCATCACTGACACGTGGCCGATCATCAGAAAAACTGGTTTCCCACTGCATCGAATGTCCATCTTCATTAAATGCGAAAAATTTCACATTTCTCAGTGTCGCATTTATTGTGAAATTGAACTGTAATTGAGAAATTCATTAGAGGAAATAGATGGACATGTTCCTCGACGGTTTCTCAGAGCTTCAATGTGCAACATTTTTTTCGTATCAAAAATATTAAAGTGGCGTCTATGACTGAGATTTTTTGAGACAATATTTGAAAAATATATTGGAAAATTGTGTGGGAATGATGATCGATGATGAATGCAGTTTTCGCGTTCGTGGAAAAGCCAATTGACCCGAGTATTCAAGAGTTGCAAAATGTTGTGGCAGCCGACGAACTGGTTTTGCGCTTTATCGATTAGAGCAAACTACAGTGTCGATCAGCCACTTTTACGAATTGTGTACACGTAGTTTCTATAATACGAGCAAGCCTCATTCTACACTTGAAAAAAAAAAAAAAAAACGCAAAGTGTCCGAAAGAAACCCGTTAGCATGATAAATTGCTCGTTTCGAGCCACCGATACAAAATAATGAAGAGAATTCATTGGTGCTAGTATATAAATGTTTTTTTGTCCTTGATGAAGTTTACTATTTTATTACCTCGATGTTGATGATGGTATCGAGGACTTTTGCGTGCTGCAATAATCCACAGAGGCACACTTTTATTTCTCGACACGCTGACCATGGAGAAAAAAAAATCAGCATTCGGAAACGGTCCCACGTGTTACTACTAAATAATAAAAATCGCCTAAATGCATAATTACGAAAAACAAAGCACGACATTAAATTTTTGTCGCGAATGTTTTCCAAAAATTATATATCGACAATTGATACAAAAAATATGAGGAGACATTTTTTAATTTGGTTACGAAGTGCGCGGAGGGATCGACGCGACGTTTTTCAGTCAATTCGTATACGAGGGAATATTACATCAACGAAAATCTTTTTTCTCCTACTCCCTTGGCGGTTTTTTCTCGTTTCTCTTTGATTCTCATGCATTTCTCTTATCCCCGTTTCTTAATTTATCTCTCAGTGTAGTTGTACTCCTTTTTAAGTCTCCCTCGGTTCATGCTCTCACGAGTGGTCGCTGAATGAGAGAAAAAGCGTATATTTATATGTATATCGTGGTTCTCACGAAGCAACCCCATTCGCACGTTTAGTATACAGCCACTGTACGGAACACGCTACGATCGATATATGAGGAATAACGTATATGCTAAGGTAAACCAAACTCCACTGTAAGGCGTGTAGAAGGAAAAAAAACTATAACCACTCGCGTCACTATGTCTTGGAATTTTTGTTGGCACTTGGTCGCGATTCCCGAGGCTTTAAACAGTAAAATTATACGTTTTTCCGAGTGTTTTACCGGTCGCGTTTAATTTTCATAATTTTGTAAATTCATGGCGTAACGTTTTGTATTATTGTCGCGATATTCGAATCCGCTTGAATCCTATGAATATTTTTGTGTCTCGTAATAATATAAAATTTAACAAATAGCAGGTGGAAATAAAAAAAGCAAATACGGTTTTTTCCATAATTCGAGAATTACCGCGAACAGTGAAGATTGCGACAGCTGCGCTTCTTCAGCTGCCTAAATATATATGTGCCAACGACTAAACCCAATTCCAGGAGCAACTGGTTCCCCCAACACACTCTGTTGAATATTTTCTTCTGGAAATCTTGTCGCAGTTATTAATTTATAACATCTGAATCTTATCGACGAATAATTAGGCCGGAAAAACTAGTGCGTCTTGAAAATTGAGCACAGTCAATAACGGACGGTTAAACTTGTTTACAAATTTTTTCCTACGTGGCATTGACTGGAAATTCATCAAATTTAGAGATTCGAGATGATTGTTTTTTTTTTTTCTAAAAAAAAAAAAATGAACACAAAAACACACCGTACATTTTTTTCTAATTCCATAGAATGATTCGGATTATATTGAGTTTGTGGAAAAATTAGAAAACCAATGACCATCGTTGTTAGTGCAAAAAATGTATTGAAATGTATTCAAAAAATGCGACATTTGATTATTTATTCATAAATTCATATTTTTGCAGATAACAAATGGCATTTTAAAATATATTTTTTATATTCATTAGTGCCGCAAAGAGACCATTTAGAACCAGAGTTCCCGGTAATTACAGTTGAAATCGTAATTATTCAATAATGAGAAGAGAGCAGTAAAAAGAGGTGGGTCGACGCAACTCCCACTATGGACCCTTGAAGGGCGAATTATATGAGTACTATAGAAAAAAGGAATATACGGAGTAGCGCCATAATTGAGGAGTGTCTGTCAAAGTTTCACACACGAGCATGTGCGTATATAGATTTCTCGTGCTTATATTTTTCTGGCCGTTCCAGTCTGGCTTGTTTCTACGGTTGCGTTGTGTGCTACGCGTTATCCAGGTGAAGGTTGAATCTCTCGTTACACGCTTGATACCGTGGTAACACTACGGTATGTGTGGGACGTTCTCGTCACGATACAAACGATTGGACTTGGCATTATATTTCGAAAATAAAAGAAATTCAAAAACGTTGAAAATAAAAAATGTTGATAAACATTTTTTCTTTTTTCTAAATCCTTGAATGTATTTTTTCTAACAATTACCACTTTGTCCGGATTATGCCACCACCAACCGACGATAAATTATCAGTACCCCGATCTGGAAATCCCCTCGAGAGAACGTCGTAATGCTCGTTTGGATTTTTCAAAATTCGTATTTATTCCGAGAACCTGCTATATTATCTCGAGGGAAATGTTCAACGCATCAGAGGCGTTATTAGATGACGTTATAACGGGAAGTTCTCGGTCTCGCGGTTTTTTTTTATAAAGATACACTTTATTAATGCAAAATGTATTATTGCTTCATTTCATTTAGCATAACGGTCGTGACTAAGACCAATTAATCTTGTTGTGATTATCATTATTATCATCGAAATGAGCAGTAACGATACACAGTTTCGTGAAAAGAAAAAGAAAACGTGACAGTCGAATAAATAAGGAGTTAACGAGGAATTAAATTTTTCGTATTCATGAACATGTTCGCCCGAATTTTTTTTTTTCAGTAACGTACGTCGATGAGTTTTTTTTCTTCCATCGATTCTTCAAAGCAGGTCGGATACTTTTAATTTTTTTTTTCTTTACACCCAATAATAGCTGAAAATTCTTAGCAACGCTTCGGACGATATTCTTCGAGCTTGTTCGAGAAGAATAGTTTTTACCTTGACTTGTGACACTTTTTATGGTATTTTGTTGAGTGACGATTATTCGGCACACGTTCGGAAATACGCATGTGTGACTTGCGTTCGAGAGTCAACGAGACGCAGCTATTTCTAGGATATCGAAAACATTATGGATCGGTGATCAATTCATGTTTCAACAACATCTCATCGATGACGACCATTAGGGAGGGAATCGATGATGCCTTCCTGACAGCCTTCGGCTATCCTCCGTTTAATCTCATTCTCATTAGTTCATGATCATGGGGCGCGTTCATTACTTTCGTAAAGATTCGTCACAAAAATCGAACTGCAATTGTTTGTCCCATCGATTTCGATATATCTGTCGATTCTTCGTTTCACGGTTTCGAAAACGATGAAGAAACCGAAAAAACAATGTCTGCTGATGTGAAGAATTTACTTTCAATCATTATGCGCTAATTTTTCCAATAATTGTGCGAACAAAAATAAATGTGTCAATTGATGGTGAACGATGCATTTTTTCGATTCAGCCACTTGCAATCGTTGTCGAATCAATTTACACATTTTTCGAGTGCATTGCATCCATGAACCTGCTGAAACGTTTTGAATTACTCAACTCAGGAAACTTTTTCTCCATCTTTTCTGAAACCGAGATTTTAGGTAAAAATTCGGCCTTCGAATAAAATGACGGGACTACAAATCGCCAGTAAAATTCCATGGATTTTTTTCTTCATACCGTGCTCATGAATGACACTTCAAAAAAAAAAACTTTCGCTCGAAAATACTCTTACATTTATTTGAGCATAGATGACATCTAGTTCTCGGTGTAGCGTTAATTTCTCGCATTGTATGAGAAATCTATTAAATTGACGAGAAAAAGCGATATGAAAATTTACGCCGAGGCGGACGGTACGAAGTTGATTGAAGTTTTTAAAGAATATATAAATCACCGCGGCACTTGGACCGTCTGCGATAAAGAAAAAAATCACTGCTCGATCGATCAAAATCTTCGGCGTCTTCGATTTGACTGCCAAAATCAAACATCAATAATTATCGTAATTCACAGTGAATAGTTAACTTATATCTTATACATATTTTCTGCAGGATTCTTTATTTAACAGCGTGTAAAACACTAACTACGACCGATCGGAAAACTTTGGATCTTTTTCCTCATTAATTAATGAATATCAACAACAATTGTTACGTTTGGGGTTAATTTATTCAACAGATTCTCTGCATTACACATCAATTTTTCGCCATCAAGTCTGAAAACTTGTTCGGAAAAAAATCCACTGATTTCCAGTGAAAACCTAGTTTTTTGGGAACTCGAGAGTTTCGGCTACATTTTTCAATTAAAATAATTGCTTCAACGACTGGGATCAATGCCATAATCAGCCTAGCGTAGCCATAAGCTACGTGACTTTTTGGAGGCCATAAAAAAACAAGAGTACTCATAGGATTTGAAATAAAAAGGAGGAGCGGGAATAGTTGGAAGAGAATCTAAAAAATTAACCACAATATGTTAATCCCTAAGATTGCACTCACCAAATTTGACCTAATACGAGAAAACGGTCGCTACTCTAATGTCGTTTTTTTCATTTGTATTATTATTATTACTATCGATCGAAGATAACATTATCTTTCGATAATGAAGAGAAATGGTTGTGGAAATGGAATTTCGGCAAACGCGATGGATGAGAATGGTGATTTGGATGAGTGCTTTGATTCTCCTCGAAAGGAAAAAGAGAGATGATGAAAAAAAGCGAAAAAACGTTCCTATATACGAAGAGACTCGGAAGGTTGTATAGCTTTAGGTGAGTAATATATTTTTTTGAGACGAGAATTCTTATCAACATCTTTTTCGATCGTGATACTTACATGTTTCTTATATTATTATACTACGTCACGTATATATTGGTTGGTGAGCAGCGGGGTAATCTAGCGATAAAATGAATACAGAAGCTTGGCTCCTAATACGATACAGTTCGATTTCTTCAGTTACGGTCCGTAAGTCTAACGGAAATAATATCCCACCTCAACGAGAAACGAGAACGCGTTTATTTTATTTTTATTCTTTGTTCTCCCGTCTCTTTTTTCCTTCTTCGAACGGTGTCTGAGCACCGAGTCTGCTTCAGCATTGCTATTGCACTTGATATATACAGGAAATAAAGTGATATTGAAATTAAAAGCCAGTGCAACGAACTGCCGCCTCAATCAGGTTTCCATTTATTAAATCTCGCCATTTTTTCGGCAAATTTTATTGTTTTTTGGGTTTGTTTGGGTTGGAGAAAGTTTTAAGAACCCACTCTCATCAAGAGTTGCAGAAAAAAAGTTCAATTTGAAGGGAATAGGCAAATATTTTTGTACTAATTTGAACTCTGGACTGTGTTTGAGCCCTCAGTGGAGTAAAACTTATTTAATTTTCAAGCAAGTCTCAGTTATAGGTGTTCTAGATGTCTTGAGCATTCAGTGCATCAGCTGATGAGGTGAAAATAAGAAAGAAATTTACCCAATAAATCTCCTATTGGCGCCGTAGATACGTTTTAATTGATAATTTTTTTTGTCTGGCATGAAGCACCGATAACCTTGCTAATTTGTGACCGACTCATATCCTTATCCTCGGATATAGCGAGAATTATATTTTTCGCAAACAATTAAGGTCACTAGTAACGAAGGAATAACTTTTCTGCGACAGTTTGAGTGGGAGCTGCCGATGGTTTCCATCATCGGTGAAGAATCCCTGGAACTTTTAATGATTCACTGCAATTATTTGCACAAAGTTACTTGCGATACGTTGACGAGCATAACTTATGCCGTTTTTTCTGGGGTTAAGAGGAAACAATATTACCACGCAGTTATTCTTTTACAATGGACTTGTTAACGGTTTTTTACGAGGTAATAAAACTGACAAATCTTCTTCGAAAATATACAAATACACATCCATGAATGTGAAATCGAACAAAAGAGTCGTAGGCCGTTCAATAGATCAAGATAAAATATCAACCAACTGAATAGCGTCGCGATAATTACTGTTCTACGTATCAGGACGTATGAAAACATGCAATAAACAAAGTAACATTTCAATAAGCGATATATTTAAACTGGTACGAAGTATTTTTTTTTTCCTGCATTTGCGTCAATTTTTTTTCCTTGTCGTGCTTATCAGCGAACAATGGATATTTATATCGATGAACTATGAGAATTTCCAGTTACTTTACCATTCATTGTTGGCATAGTAACTTTTGTAGTTTCGTTACGAATACGTGGCTTCGTGTAGTTGTCATCAGTCGAAACGAATTCCTGAGAAGGCACTCTCGATTTCGAAACTTTTGGAAAATCGTTTAAAACTTTTATGAACTCGATATATGAGTGAAAAATTCAGTCCTCAACTATAATGAATGGTCGAAGTAAATTGTAACGTGTGACGTGGAAGATTGTGTAAGGGCTTTCTGTGGTTATACGTGGCTCAATTAATTAGCCGTTTGCTTTTCCAATATGGAGTGAATCATTGACAAACTGCTAATTAGACATCAGACCGTTTCAATCGATGTGTTCGTTGCCATTGAGAATCGTGTGTAATGTAGAAATATCGATACATTCATAAGTACAACCTGACCTGAAGCCTCGCCTATAATTTCTATGAGACTGACAGATCGTCAATGCGAGTGTTCGTCGCATTTGCCCTCAAGCAGGAAACGTTAAAAACACACTCCGAGCTTCCGCGTTGATCAAATTCGTGATTAAAATCGACGGCTATTTGTATTACCATGATTAGTTTTTCCCTTGCGATAATTATGCCCTATATAGTCACTCTTTGGGATTGGGAACTCAGAAGAAATTCAAAAAAATATTGTTACGTAGGTTTTTGATGAAAAAAATTTAAAAAAACCCGAGACCGATCGATTCGGAACGGAAAGTTTTTACTCGAGATGTTAATTTTTTAATGGTAAAATGTTCTGAGATTTCTTGCTGCCAAATTTTCATTAACTTCGTTTGAATTTTCAACGAAATCGTATCCCCACTGGATTCCATTTATTTTTAAGATTCTTGACACATGTGAATGGAATGTCAAACCAGAAATACAGTCCGAGTTGCCTGTGCAACGGATTTTGTGCAGATAAGTCTCGAATCTCGTGAATAATCGAACAGACAGTGCAGTGACAAGCTGTGGGAATTTTAGTAGCAGAAACGGAAAGTGTCAGTGCGGTGGTGAAGATAAGCGAAGAATGATCGATCGATCCTGCAGAAAGGACGAGTTACTATGTTTTCCAACATCTTTTTTCCATCTGGCCAACAGAATCCATTTTTCTAAAAACATTCCTGACCTCGTGAAAAGTAAATGCTCGCCTCCTTCAATTTGCGAATTTTCATTTATTATGAGTCATCACGTTCACCTGTGTCGACCTCTTTTCGATCATAATAATATGGCAACACAATACATATACAATAATGGCAAGGAGACTCGATGTCTGACTATGACCTCCCATTTCCACTTAATAGCCCACTCATTGGACTCGACAAAAGCACTCGTCGAAAAGCTCTTCTATTTGTTCACTATAGCCAGTTTATACAGGACAAAAATAAATGATTGCTAGGTACCGGAATAGCGAGCATACCAATATTATCCTTCGAAACTCTTGTTTCACGTGTTTCGTTACGCAGATAAACATAATTATAGCACATAAGCATGACTCATTCATTTTTTCTTTGTATATTCTGTCCTAAAAAAATGAAAATATTATTCAAAGAATGTTTACTCAGTATCATGGAAATTAAAAAATGTTTAACCAATGAAAAATAAGAAGAGAACTTTACCTTTTTATTTCAACTGCTTCAAGGTGGAAAATTAGAAAAAAACTTGTATTGTTATAAAAAATTGTCAGTTTATGGCATTTCGCATAATTTCCTCCAGTATTTTAGTGACGATGGCTGCAGGAATAATTCGATAGCATCATGTTGAGCGTGTTTTTTTAAATTTGCCCGAAAAGTAATAAATTATTGCAAATCTATGCGGAAAAGTGGAGCATGCGACTTGAGTACGACGAGGTGAATACGATAACAGAAGAGACACTGAAATAGACGATGAACGACAAGCCGAAGTGGGGTAGGCTTGTCCGTCCCAGTCCTCTATCTTTATCCTCTTACTTTGACTGCAAAACTTGTCACTCTTTCGACGGAACTACGAGGAAAATGATGGTCGTTATTTATTGACCCGTATGTTGTCATCGAAGCCAAAAACGCTTGATGAAAGCGTCAGAACCAGATGTTCCAGTATCAACAACACATATTTCGATATTTAAAAAAAAATGGGTGGCTTCATTTTACCAATGACTGGAAAAAAGTATTACGCACTCCGGCTGACCAATATCGACCTTTGCTACTTTTTTCTTGCTTTTCTCACTAGAACGGTGGTTCGTAAAGGACACAAATTTCCATAAGAGTTTTTTCAGTATCTCATTATTGAGGATACCGAATTAATAAGATGTACTAAAAATTCAATTTTCTTTATTATTCCGAGTATTTTCTCTGACATAAATAATTTTTCAAATTTCATTGGTTTTAATTAATTGATGTTTTTTGTTGTTGTTTCGCAGCCATGTCTCTGGAGGAGTCACGGCGTTCTCAGCGGCCTTACCGTTATGGTATGGTGTTACTGTGCGTCGGTGCCCTCATCAATTGGTTGGGATTGGCCGAAAATTACGTGGAACCAGTGCGCTACGTTGGAGTGGCTTGCATCGTTGCCGGAGCTCTTCTAATTTGTGCAGCGATGTGTTGTTGGCTGCATGCACCCCCTGCGAGAGCTAGTGTGCAAGCCCAACACCCGAGTCATCCGATAACGGCTCAAGTAAGAACGTCAAATTCGATGAACTTTGTTCCATTAAAATCAGCCCTAAAAATAGAAATACCCCATGAATACTTTTGATAAAAATAGCCGCTCGCGCTGGTACACCGAACAAAAAAGAAACTTGACGTATGGACAGTGTATAGTTTTATGTGCATTACAGGAAATGCACAGGGGTAGAGAAGTTGCATCGATACGGACTGATAGTTTTAGCTGTAGTATTGTCGCACAGAATTGGACTGCTCGTTTTATTATTATGGTTTCCTCTCCCTTTCTTTCTGTTTCTCTCATTTCTCAATATCACTCCGTTATTCCCAGCTCAATCGCATGCGAGTATTCTGCACTCGTATTCCACAAATAGAATTTTGCAACCCCCTTCGACGCTCAAAAAACGATCAGTCTTTTTTCGCTATAATGACGTTTCTCTTGCTAGTATTCTCTCATCAATCGACGTACTCAACTCTTCCATTCTCCCTTCCCTCTTTTTCCATTTTTATAAACGTTTCGTCATCGTGGCGGCCCTCGTTCGTTTTCCTCTCTCGCTAAACAGGGGATGAGCCCTTGGATTTTATCGTTAAACGCTTTTCAATAAGTTTCAGTCAAATCAAGCTCCAGCCTGTTCCCAAATTTCTTGTCTCTTGCATTATTCGTAAACGACGAACGTAATGAGTGGCGATAAAATAATTCATTTGCAATAAATTAGTGCATTCAGGCGGGTAAACGACCGCTCGCCCATAGTGGACGATCGTTCTAGCTCAGTCGTTGTTAGTCTATACGTAAACGTGAGCTTCGACGTGTGTCGCTACAAGCTATGACGCACAAACGGTGCTCGAGGGTTGCTAGTTCATGTTATCAAAACTTTTTCTGCTTTCCATATCACAGACCATTTTATTTTTCTTACGTAACGTTTGTTTCACTTCATTCGAAAAATAAGGCTACAGCGGCGAGAGGGAAACGTATAGTCGCGTTGAGAATATTCGCAAAGGTATATTAACCCGAAAGAGCTCTTTCATGCATTTCGATAATATCTAGCGTTACGAATTCTATATTTATCCCGAGTTACCTACCTAGTTACATTTTCTCGTTGAGCTTTCTATGAGAGAGACTCGGTTTTACACTTTTCCATACAAGTTATACGCGAATCCCGTATATATCTCTATAGCCGTTGACCGCGCTCACATCAACTTTCCCGTCCGAATATATCTTTATTTTTCTTCTGCAAAATTGATGACGAGTCGTAGAATGGCACGCTACATGGAAATGCCATGCAGAGCAAAATGAACGGTATCCAAGATTCTAAAATAAGCGATGCCGCCAGGGAAACTTTGAGACCGGATAAAACACCGACTGAGCAAATCGTTTTTTATCTTTTCCCAAAATATAATCCACGTCGTCGAAAAAAAGAAAATCTGATGATACGTTGTCAATCGAAGCGCGATTGTTGATTTTTTAAAAATATTTTCAGAACTCATAGATGATTGTAACGAAATGGTAAATGTTCATACGATGTTACAGATCGATGATCCGATTCATGTAATCTCTATTGAGGAGCCATCCATTACAAATTCGCGCCAAAAACCACCGGATTATGAGGCTGTTGCTGATGCACCTCCCAGCTACGACGATGCAATCAAATTGAATCCTGCTCAATTAGCATCTCTGCCTAGCCATAGCAATAATGTCGCGGCGACGTGCACCTTGACGTCCACTACACAACCCGTAGTAGTAACGATATTAAGTACGGTTGGAAACGGAGCTCTGCCATCCGTGGAACCCACTGCCCCATCACCACCTCCGCCATACGCGAGGTAAATTTTATTATTGAATAATTATCTCGACGATTTAAACAAATCAAAGATTTTCCTACGATTCTTGAGGCTTTTACATGAACGAAGAATTGTGAAACACATTAACCGATCAAGTCCTCAAGCAATTATAGTCTCTGAGCATTTTCCTTTCCGATCTATTGCGGTTTTATATTTTATTGAAAAGTTATGACACGATAGAACAATTTTTGTGAACTACGATAAGTGTTTGTCGTTGCTTTAATGTTTGGCTTTTTTGTTTTTTTTTTTTCAGGTGAGACTCTACTATGGGGTTGTCGCACTCTCTGATGCAAACAAGAGTATCGACTGGAAGCACTCGTCGAGACGAGTTATCCGGAACTCGTAATCAGCATCAACGTGGAAACGTACGTGCTGAGAATAATCATCGCCATCTACACAATAATAACGATCAGCAGCATCAGAATCGTCATCACTCATTCAATCGAAGAACGTCGCGACTCAGAACGGCTACATCAAAAAGTACAGCCCGTTGTCGACGTTACGACGTCAGACCAGTGAGATCGACGATTTCTACGATCGAAGGAAAACGACTGCGAGCCTGTGGTGTTCATGCGCTTCACGCACACGTGCCCTTCGTCCAACGCAATTCCGTTGATTCTTGATTATTAACGGATTCTTGGTTGTTGACTTGCGACGGGGGGACCATCATAAACATTCAGGATTAGCCATTCGGGACCGAAAAACCTTGAGATTGAGGCAAATGTGTGTGCAATTATAAAAAAGGAACGGGGTTAGCAAAGACGCTGGAGATTTTCTGTCTGAGAGACTGAAAAATACGCGAATACAATAAGTAATTGTATGTCTTTGTACAAATTTGTACAAATCATTATCGCCGCCCAGAGGTGATTTTTTACGCGGCAAAATTAAAATAAAACCTCGTTGGACCAATTTAGCAAGTAATCCATTTCAGTCGATCCTGTTTTCACTCGATCCATCATTTTCTCCGGTTTTACCGCCCGGGTTCAAAAAAAATATTGGAGAATAAAAAAAATTAGGCTTTTCATACTTCCCATTAAAATTCACCACCTCCAAACCATTTCGTCCACAAGCTGAAGCGCTTTCGTCGATATTTTGTTAAATTAATAAATAACAAGAGATTATCCCGATTCTTTGATTTTTCATGCCATCTTTGACGTGTAAAATATTGCTTCCGGGCTTCCGTTGAAATAATTCAATTGTACGGAGATATGAACAGTTTATCGCGATGTATGGCTTATTGTACATAAATTATATCCACGATTTGTTACTACAGACAAAGAAATCATCTCTTTCTTGTTCCCACATGTTTCATATTTATTCTCTTTCCCGTTGATAAAAAAACATAGATAGTAATATAATCGTCGAAGTGGATCTTGATTATTAAAGCTATTGAGACCATGAATGAGAGCGAAATTTACTTTTTGTACCATAGTGTAACAATCGAACGGCTTTTCCCCAATAATTGCTTTATGTATTATATGAGAATTTTTTACATGGACTGAATAAATTTAATACTTTTAATTAATGAATAATTAATGTTTTTTGGAAGAGAGAAAAATTGCTTTCGCTTTCGATTTATTATTCTGGTCATCCTCTCACAAAAATAATACGAATCCAAACCTGTACAACTTTTGACTTTTCTTCCAGTCGACGTCGGTCAGTATGTTACGTCCCGAGAGCTGGGATTCGATGGAATCGCTGACGACAGTTTCAGGTTGCTTATCTTGGCTACCGCGATTGTCTATTTTATCGATTACTATATTTCACCATTTACCTCCGGTAGGTGAGGTTTGAGAGTTTTAAAAAACGTCTATCTCACTGTACTAGGGGGCATCACGCGCGCGAACGGTTTTCTGGTTACGATACCGGAGATCGTTTACAGTAGCAGTATGGATCAATATTTTTTTTAATGAATATTTTGGACAAATGATACGCCATTTCAGAAAAAAATCGTGAAGAAAACGGCCTTTTTCACCCTTACAACTGCTGGGCATAACCCTTTGAATCTTGCATTTCGCAGCCAAAGCCTCGGCTTCATAATGGGCAGTTCAGGCATTTCAGTGTATTTGGGTTACCATTCATTCTTCTAAATCGCTAATCTTCTAATCGCTATTCTTTTAAAAACTGTAGCTTGACTGTTTTTTATATTCTCAACAGAAATGATCCCAAAACCATCATATTCAAGTATTTAAATACAAAAAATGCGACATGCATCGCGCTTACTTTTCTTTTCAATACTTAGCATCTTTTTAAATCACAGCACAACCCATTTTCTTTGAAATTATAGTTGACATCCACCCAAAAATTTCCTTCAAAGAGTTCTGACCTTTAGCTCTTTATAAATATACTTTTTCAGTAATTTTTCTCTTCAAAAAACCAGTAAACAGTTAACAACGTTTGGCCAGGTCGTAGGTGGTATAGACGATGGGAAGGAAGATCGATTGTAGGTGAGGAAGATCTCCTACGCTTTTAGAGATTCAGTGAGTCTCATTCCTTTCATTTTATTATGACAGCGTATGAGATTACTGAGCCTGAGTGGTAATTAGATTACCGTTCGCGATCAGCATACGTGCTCGTTCATATCCTTGATTTCCACTTTTGCCGGATTCGATACACCCGTTACCCACCATGCACACGTGATGTCGTCTTAACCGCATGTCGCTAGAAAAATCATACGATAGAATTTTAGTCGGTTACGATAAATCCGCTTTATCAACGAATTCGTAATTATCGGATAGTTAGAAAGTGAAAAAAAAATATTTGAAAATGGAGGATCAAGAAGTTTATCGGCATGTCGGTAACTGCGATCGCTCGTGCCAGTGAACGGCAGCTGCATTGATCGAGAAAACTGAACGGCGCGCGGTAATAAAACGACCAGAAACAGCGACCATCTTGACCAAAGAATTTTTTGATAACGCGTCAGTAAACTGCGTGAGCCTAAGGCTAGATAAATAAATCATTTTCAAACTCTATTTGTATTGGAAAATCATAACGATGGCATTAAATGAAATATCAAAAAATAGCGATATAATTTATACTCGATGGCTAATTCGGTGTAGTTTGCGTATCCTCAGTTCTTGCTTATGATTTTCACCACCGAACCTGAATATCGGCTGCGACCAAATGGGTATAGTTGATCGCGTGTGATAAAAAAACTCATGACTCGGCAACCACGAAAGTGAGAAAAATATAGTCCAAATTTTGCAGGAAAAATCTTTCCGCATCGTTCGTCCGATTGAAAGTAGGAATAAAACTTTTTCTTATTTTCTCCTGCGCACGGTGAGACGAACGGTGTGGAAATTTTGCTCTTCCGAAAATTTGTCGGATCAGCGGTCGCTCGGCCATCCTTACCCAACAACATGGATGATCGGTTACCACGACCACCTGCTTTTGTATTTAAAAAACTCATTTGTATCGGACGGACGAACGTTATTGTAGAAATTATGGTTTTCGCATTTAAACATTGTTCCTTTCCCTCTTATTTCTATTTCTTCTATCACCAGCCCGTGCCAGATTTTTTATCGTCAAGCTTTTTCAGTCTTTTGAGAAGTTTCCCATACTCGTATTAAACACAAAACTTACCAAAATCCACTAGCTTAGCTTGAATTTTATATCCAATGTCCGATGGTTTGTGCCGATGCGTCGTGGTGAGGCTTTCTCGTGGCAATTAACAGGTTCTTGTTGAGAGCTTCTCTCAAATCCCTTGTATGCTCCAAATACTCTACAATCACGGTGGCTGCACATAGTTTCGGCCTTTCTTTGAAAAAGAGGAGGGGAAGTTCTGGTTGACTTTTTCCTGGCCTCGAAGTTTTTATAATATCTACATATTATACTGACAAGTAATATTATCGAGAACGAGACGAATAATATAACTATAATCGTACACTTGTAAGCAATAGAAAAAAACAAGAAAAATATATGTAGACAAGAGAAAACGTTCTGGTCGGAAGAAACTGTTCAACTGCTTGGATTGATGGTTTTCAATTTCACGGTGCAATCTCAATTGGATACGAAGCAGCGTTCTCAAAACTTACAGATAAAGCGATGCCTTCAGGGTATTTGCGTTCTGGCTCCTCCCTTTCTCCTTCTTTCTTCAGGTCCGAAGAACAAGGAAAGGCAAATGGAAAAAACGAGGGAGAGAGACAGAGAGAATGAGAAAAAAAGAAAGCAAGAACAAGAAATGGCGGCATTTTTGCAGCTTTTCCGGTTTCGGGCGTTCGATAAATTTAAGTTATCCGCAATAGGAGAGATTTCAGCATATGAAAACTTATCTCAACGTGCCAAATCGTTTTCCTCTTCGAATTTGAAATCATATAATTTTCAAGACAAACAACAGTAGAACGTTCTCCTATTTTATTATATAACTACGAAACTTATACACCCGTAGCTCCGCATGAAGCATTTTATTCTCAGTCCAACGTTAATTGATCGTGCTTTGTTTTTCTTCTTCGCGCTCGCCGCTTTCATTTCGTAGCAAAGTCTAAAATATTCCCCGGCTTTCGACAAGATTGGACAGATATTACGAGAAGAACGGTTTTATTGAGATACAATAAATCGATGGTTCGATGAGTTTCAATCACGTCTTGATATTCGATACGCGAATATGCAAAGCCTTACTTTCCTGCAAATGTTAAATTCGTACACTGGCTCGAAACGTTAATGCAACAACTGATTCTGAATTATGTGACCGCACTCCACGCTTTCTGTCAACCCAGCGGCACTCCAATCTTCTCGTTGTGTCGAGCTTTCTTTATTTATCTCAACACGCGGAGTGCAGTGGCTACAAAAAAAGTATTAGCAAATTTTATGGATAAAATTGTACTCTAAGTGTGCAAATTCTTTCTGTATCCACTGTATATACAGCCCTAAGCATTGCCTAAGAAGAGAAGGAATATCTACGACCGAGGCAGTGAATATTTCGAGCGAAGGAATGGTTGACATTCGGAAAGGTGGCACAATAATTTATTTGACGTCAAAAAATACATGTTTTCTGTACTGGTTCGTACCATGCCATTCCCCCATATCCAGTCAAAACGATTCAGGCTACTTTGCGAACTTATGACTTCGAGTTGGAGTGAAATCGTCATTTTTGGAGACATTCGCTTTCGTGCGGTTATCGTGCGATTTCCTACCAAACAGACGGTACGAAGTTCAACATCGAAAAACAAGTTTTTTTTTTTGGCGCGAGGAAAATCTATATTTCTGGATATTATAGAACCAGAGTTGGAACGTAGGCCATTAACATGTCGTTTTCCACTGCAACATTCTATAGAAATCGCTGCTCAGCCTTTTTACAACATTATCGATTGGCTCGATAGTTTTCATCGATATTTCCGCTCCCTCGAGATTATAGCCGGGCCGTTTTCCTTCCGAATCTCTTTTTTCACATTATTTTCACTCAAGCGGAGAACAGAAACCAACCGACTAGAAAAATAATGTGCTAATCAAACATTAAACATTAAAAATAATTCTCCACGGCTCCCTTCATTGTCTTCATTTGTTGCACAGATTATAAGGTCGTAATATATCATGGATGGTAGGGCCAAGGATTTAAAAAAATGTCAAGCCTCCGACAGCGTTATTTTTACTCCGAGCTGTGCACGTTCGCGTACGATACGACACGAGCTGCTGCTCTTTGGAAAATAGGGCTCCTGTTATCTGTAAAGGATAGTTTTCACATTGCATCCCGTTAAACTGGATGCGATAAGTATAACTAAAAGGGAATGCTCGAAAGAGACCGACTATTTTTTTTCGCATTGGCAGAGTATGGGAGCTTGAAAAAGACCGAGTGAGAGCGAGAAAAAACTCAAACGTTTTTTTTTCCGTTACGAGAGTTTCGTGCAAATCTCGCGCAATTAAGAGTACACCCGTGTATTCTGAAAACAAATTCATAAAATAAACATGCCTGCCTCGTGCCAGTAGAATTTTACCTTCGCCGAGAATGAAAGTATCGCCGAGTACGAATGCTGCTGCTGCATGGCTTCCTGAAACTTGAATTGCAAAATATTCAAAGGCTCTCGCGGCAAAAGCCTAAAAGATGAAACGCCACAAGCTTACAGACCTTGCACATCGATTTTTCCAACAAAAGCTGAAAAATACTTACAAAAAATGATGTAACATTAAATAAAAAGTTTTTTTTTCACGAATGCGAATACCCGATGAAAATATTGCAACGCTTTCGCGAAACATTTTTTTATGAATAACTTTCCCTTTCACGCAATTGTACCGAAAAAGATCCTTCCGTATGGTTATGACATACAGATTCTATGCATTTTCGTAACTGCACGAAAATTAGAGCACGCAATAAAAATCTAAGATGCGCATGAACTGAATCAGCTCGGAATTTCTTTTAGAATGTTATGCCATAAAGCAGAGGGAAATGAATAAAGGCAACGTTTAATCGTTTCGACTTGAACGCGTGTTTTTTTTTTTCTATATCGCTCAATTAAAAAGAATAAAAATATAATACGTTTTGGAATTTGATATATTTATTGTTTAAAATTTCACGATCTATTTACGCTCTAAACGTCGAGGTCACTCTTTTGAACTAGCCACCCTATGTTCGTGCCAAATTAGCCTCCCACGGTATCGATGAAAAAACGTGAGGGTGTACGAGAGATAGGCGAATAGTGAAGTAAAGAGGAGAGCAAAAAAGAGGAGACCCATTCAGCCGGTACGGGTCATTGGCTTATTTGTTTATTTTAATTTGTGTCACGATTCCTTGGTATGCTGATAATGAGTTTTTATCAACAGCTTTTCCGTTTAGTGTGAGTGGTTTTTTTTAAATTATTTTTATTTACAAGATAATTATGTGTTTTGTCAAGAGTCGAAAGGCTTTTGAATGTTTCAGGCTTCACGAATATTTTTTTGTACAATTTTTACATTTTTTTCGATTTCGCACCCTTTGTAGTTTTAATGGAGCATTCGAGAGTTGGTTCGGTCTCGTTGATCGGTTGCTGTTTCGTTCGCGTCCTTTCTCATCGGTAATAAAAGGCAAGTCGTGGAATTTTGCGAGCTATTGCGGGAATAATAATGAACGAGAGGAACGTTATTGGAAATAGTAGCCTCGCGCAATGATGTGATAACTTTTCCTTCTGTCAAGAGGAAACTGCTTTAATACGCTAGTCCAATACGTGCTCAATTTTCACAATCGTTGTACTTCAAGTTTAATGCACTATGCATGTGTCTCGATAGGTCTCGATATATTCCGAAATGGTTGGTGCCTGGCGTACGCGGTGTCTTTCGATTATTCTGCGTTCTGTATAGGTATCCGCACTCTTTGTCGCCTGACAAGCTCTTCAGAAACGCATACTTTTCTGTTTTTTTTTTTTTTATCAACGACTGAAAGCAATCCTTCGTTCAATAAACTGCATACATTAAAGTTTGAGGTTTGGGAATTCATATTTTCGAACCATTCAAGTTTCTATCGTTTGAAAATAATCTTTCGACGGTTTCCGGCTGTCGGACATTTTTGTATGCATTTTTACGGTTCCCGAACCAAGTGATTAACGTTAAATTTCCGTTTGGCATTAAACTATTGTGAAAACTACAAAAAGGTGATGAAATTTGTTCGATTTTAAGTTGACGTTCGAGCTCTAGCTCTACGAAGTCCATCCCTCGGATATTCATGCAATTTCATACTTTTTTCATTTTTTCCATTTGACTCGCTTTAGCCATATCTCGTTGAATTGAGATATGTGCACGTTATGTTGAACGTTACGTCGTTTCTACCGCTCAAACCTCTTCTCCGTTCTTTTGCTTTTCGTCTCTCTTCCAAAAACGATTTTTTCGTTTTGGCTTCTACGTGCTTTTTTTTTTTTTACTCTATGGAGTCTCTCAGCGTGCGAGCACTATATCGTGTAAATAAGTCAGCTGCAGCAGCTTCCGTCTGCGTTTAACGGGATGGCCTGCGAGAAATCTACAATGGCTCTCTCACACAGCTCTCAGTTCCTCTCAAGCCCTCCTCCGTGTTCTCTTTTGCTTTGGCTGCTTGTCCTTCCAGATATCTGCGTGCTTTCTCTTTATCTAAGAAGATTTTCTTGATGCTACAGAAACAAAGATTATTCCGGATATACGTCAGAAAGATTGCTGCCCCCGAAAAATCTCGTACATTTCTATGTCTGAAAAACTTAAAGGAGGATAGAGTGAACCACGCAGCTCAGTCCAGTGGCAGTTGATCCTTTTTTCTATTCGGAACTAAAGAGATCTGCTGGTAACTGAGTTTTTATTCGGATTTTATATCTAAAATCCGAATGAATATGGAAATCGATTTGGTTGATCATACGACAGTTTACATTTGGAAATTTTCGTCGCTAATTGCCCTCAGTGAGTTGATCGTAATGCGTATGTGTACATTGAGCATTTCGTTATTCGTGGAAAAACATGTTGATGGAATAAGATTTTCTATTACGGAACGTCAGCCATGGCACCAAAAGTCAAGATCGGTATGAAAAGTCTTGCTCAAAAGCGTCGTAGGGTTTTTTGAACGAATGCTTCTGTGATTACGAGTTGCGAACTTTTGGATGTAGGTCAGCGATTACAGGATGTAGTCAAGACTCCTAGTCATTCTGGATATCCATAGAAAGTTTTGAAAATCAGTTGGGCTTGAGAGTTCGATGGAAAATCGTTTTCGACATGTTTTCTATATGATTCTGGAGATGAATTCAGATTTATGGTATTAATAAGTACGGTGGCATACCCTGCTGCTGTGTGTATAAATGTAGGTACTCACTTTTCAGTACTGGCATGCGAGTCATACTCGTATAGGAAAAGTTGACTGGTCCTCTTGGATTCACACAGTGCTCGAAGTCGTCGTATCCAGATTCCCCTACGATTGTAAATCCGTCCTCGATATCGCGAAAGGGTTCGTTTTATCAAAGAGGAAAAAGCGTGCATTGATGACGATGAAATTGATAAAAGGATGAATGGAATGGGAATATTTGAAAAATCGAGAACGACCGAAAAAGAGAGAGCGAGACAGAACGACTGATAAGAATTTGCTTCGTAGAAGGATAGCAGGCATTTTGAATGACTTTTACAGTCCGGACTCCTTGCGTTTGCTCGATTCGTTTGAATTCTTGATACGATTTTCTTATCGAATGGTGAACAAATACGAGTTTCGATTATTTTCCATTTTTACAGCTGCTTGAACTTTTCTTTCTATTTCTTTGAATCGAACTCGCTTGCTTTATCTAAATTATTCGTTTTCATTTTGATAACAAAATTAAGTAAACGCAATGCTGCTATAATTTTCTTCTTTTATAGAATAGTTTTCTCTCGTTCTTTAAGTTACTCCAATCGAATGCCTTGTTCTTTACAAGAAAAATAACAATGCGTACATCGGAATCGAAGGGTAAAATCGTTTTTGTCCTCATTTCCTCCATACGCTTCCTCTCTCCGTCCCTTTTCCTTTCTCTCTCCCTCTCTTGCTCTCATCATCAAAATCACCCGTTTTTTCAATGATTCGATGCACAGTTGTTTTCTGATTTGCCAGGCTTCCCTTATTTGATACTTGGGCAAAAATGAATCGAACATTTCGGATCTTTTCATCCTGCCCCCTCGGTTATGGAAACTACTCTAGAAAGGGGATTGAATCGATCGTATTCGAGGATCGAGACTTTTCAAGTTTTCAATTGTTCAGCAAACTTTTCATATCAATCTTTTTGCAAATATTTCTCAAGGTTCGAATTCAAAGTGCGTCGTTCGTAAATCTCCGCCGTATTATTAGTAATATATGCTGCGATTTCCAGCACCGATTTCTTCCCTTCTCAGCAGGATGGAGGAAATCTGTTAGGATTTTTTAAGTAATCATAATATCCAGTAATTAACACGAAATGGATGTGTTTTTTTTTTAATTTATATACAATATTTACAAACGAATATTCAATCGTGCCGCCTTAAATATATATTGTCGTACTCTTTGCGAAATGAAAAAAGGAATACTATAATAATAATTGAGGAATAGAGAAGAAAAACAGAAAATCGTACGCCTCGTCGTCGAGCTTGATTTAACGGTTTTTGTTATTTCTCTTTTGTTTCCCATTCAGTCAGATTTTTCTTTTTCCTTTTACATTGGCCGTCTCAGCGTGCCTATATTTGCGAAGTTTTTTCCTTCTCATTTTTACATTTACCTTTATTCATTTCAATTTAAACGGAAGGCTGCTTGCTGATCCTCAGTCGCAATATCGACACGAATCCCCGCGTTTCGAGAGCTCGATTTCCGAACAAATCGATCGCCCAGCTAGGGCGGATGGAACGTCGAGACGATTTTTTTATCACGAGCTCTCTCTCTCTCCCTCCCCATGCACTCTCTGCTCTCTGCCTCTGAATTCTCTTTTTGCTCTCGCATCCCCTGCACCCCTCTTTGACATATTTTCCTGAATTCTTGTGAAAATACGAATTATCCACGTGTGTACGAGTGAAATAGAACTCATCAGTGTGTTCGTGTGTGTTTTTCGGGAAGCGAAAACGAGGCGGAGCGTTATGCCGTTGCCAGATGAGTATGAACTCACTCCCTCATTTTATCGTTTTTTTTTCTCCGACTGTTCCGTTACACTTGATAGATACTTCGATATTCGATATTCGCTAATATCTCACGTTCAACTGGTATTCGGAATGGGTAGTTGGCTTTTTTCTTGTTTGTTCGTTTTTTTTTTTCGTTTTTTTTTTTTTTGTTTTTATTACAACGGTACAAATTTCCCTCTGAATCGATGATTCCGCTGAGGGTAGGCGGATTTAGTGAAAGGTACGCGTGAATTATCAAGATGGAAATATTACTTTTCGGTGATTTAAATGGCACGAGAATTCGCCAAAAATCTCATGCTCATCATCCGTCTTCATCTTTCTCGCTCTCCTCCATCATCTTTACACTTTTTAGATTAATCGCACGTGACGATTCATTCGATCATCAGCTTCTATGATACCCCAAAGTTCTTTGTGTTCTAAAAAACCCCGATGCTCATATGCAACTCTCTTGAATCGCCGAAGTCCTTACAATCCTTTCCGAATAACGGTTTCTCGTCCTGCTTTTTCTGTTCTACATACTAAGTTTTTTTTTTGTAAGGTTTTTTTTTTTTTTTTTTTTTTTTTTTTTTTTTTTTTTTTTTTTTTCATGGAAACTCTTTTTTTTTCTTTTTCGTTTGTATGCTATTTTAGTGTACTTCGTGTATGATTTTTTCGTAAAAAGCAGCATTTGTACTCACGTTGGGCGACGCTCTCGGATAATCCGGATTCTCGAGAACTTCGTGAGGCATTTCTCGTCCCTCCAAGTGGCAGGGTCTTCGTGGCAGGGAACCGTAAACCGAAAGCTTTTTATCTGCAAAAAGTAGTTTCAGATCGGCTTACTACGAATTCTATACTGGTTGTGTCGGCGATCGTGTCCAACCCTATCTCCTCCATACGAAACGCTCCCTTTTTGGTATCAACAGTTATATCCGCCCTCTACAACATTTTTATTTCCAACCGAATACGAGAACTGTCGCGAAAACCAACCTCCAGGGACGGCTGATAGATATATTAGAAATAATTGAAGGAACTAATTTTCACTTTTCTTTTTCTCGAAACGTCATTAAAGTGCCATTCATGAGCTATTTGCTCGATGATCGTCCAGTGGAACGACAAGAGGAATTTTCAGCCTCTCGGTTATACTCGAATCCAGCTCGTTTTTTTTCCCTTCGCTGATGAATCAACGAGAAAAATGAATTTCTCCTGCAACGTTTTTTCCGTCCATCCTTTCAAGCCTTTGCCACAAACTTTGCAGTCCTTCCGGATTTCCGGTCAATTGTGATTCTAGATGATTTTTTTAAATGTTGAACAATCAATCGGAAAGGATTTGAGACTTTTTAATTATTGTCGATGTTTCGAAAAAATCAAACGGGCAAAAAAGAGCCGAGCAATCAGACGTGCAGCCAGAGGGTAAATGTGACCTCGATTTTACCAGTTTCCTCCCTTCATACTAGATTTGGAGTGTTGAATTAACGGAAACTCGAGCCTCGGGCCGAATCAGTTGGAATGAAGAGTCTTGGGGCACTCAGAAAAATGGCAAAGTTGGGATGAAACGTCAACTCTTACTTTACGGTGATATATATCGTACGGGGTTGAGTCTCAATTTTGAGTTTTCAGTGTAGCAATTGAGGAAAAATGGGTGATCGAAATTGTCGATTGTCGCTTACCTGTTAAGTGATTCGTTAGATCTGTCGTAGGAATGAGGTCCGGATTGCCGTCTTCCTCGTCACCCTTTGTCGTGAAAGTAGCAATGATCGGTTGTTGGGGTTGTTTCGGTTTGGACGGTGTGGCAGTGGCGTGTCGCCTCCAAAGTGCCATTAGAACTCCGGTCACGATGAGGCCGAGTCCGGTGGCTGTGCCGCCTAGGCCGATCAGAATCGGCGACATATCCACCGAAGATACCGGAGCTGATTCACCTTGAAGATTGAGGAAAGACAAAGAGCCAGGAATGTTATACATACTGGATAAAAAGAACTGAAAATGTGTGGTAGTCCGTACTCCGGAAGCGGGTCTAGCTTCGTTTGTGGACTTTCAATTTTTACGGGTTGAAGTCGTGTTTTTTTCCTTGTTGGCGATATAAGACCGGAAAAGAAGGGGACGAGTTTAACGAGGTTGACGGAAGTCTGCCGAGGAAGAATCGCTTCCGGAACGGACTTGTACAATAACCTAACTTGTACATACATAGCTAAACACATATTCAGAGAGGGAGGACGGAAAGTAGGTTTATCTAGATAGAGATAGGAATAGGGAGAGATGAAGAGATAAAGAGAAAGTGCTCGGAGACGAGGAAGGAAAGGGGGAGAACAGAATGCATAATAATAGCTCATAAATTTGGCGTGTCTCGCTTCCGGGCCTTGTGGTGGGCTGGACGGTCTATGTTTCAGCTCTGAAACGGCTTTCGAGCTCCAGTCCAATTGCTCTCTAGCTTAGGCACATATTATACTCATACATGTACATGGACGTAGATGAAATATAGTTCTCCGAATGATATTCGTTGATGGTGCTGCTCGTAACGGCCTTATATAGACAGACGAGTTAAAGATGACCCCACCGGGAACACAGAGGATCTCGTGCGGTTTCGGCCGCCCTTGGGGCTTTCTCGTCCCCAACAAACTGTCGTATCTATTCCTCATCCCTATATACTTATATATACTCGCTTAATTCGCTGCTTGCTCATTTGCATACCGATAATAATTTTGCTTACTTCGACCACCGTCGACTACCACCTAACTGTTACTGCTGCCGTTGTTATATCCAAAGTATACGCCTCGTGTCCTCCCGAAACTATCTCCGACCCTCTTCCCATCTCTCTTTCTCCCTCTTTCTCTGTCGTTCTCTTCGTGCCTCACCTCTGTTTGCTCCTCACTCTTCATATTTTAGCCTCTCAAACTTCTGCCCGTCCCTCTGAACCCACCGATTCACCCCTGCGGCCTACACGGATAGCAGGGGCTTAGCTCTTCTTCCTACGTCGGATTTTCTCTCATGACTCGCTAGGCCGCTCTATATACCAGCCAAAAAGTTCGACCACGCCTACATTTATTTCATCAGGCGTTCAACATTATTAGAGCATATTAATTTGTGCTAATTTACTTATACGACGTACTGGACAAAAAGTTTTCAGGTGGGTGCGCGATTTTTTACCGATTTTTTTTTTTTTTTTCAAGGGCTCATCGCCTTTGATAAGTGATAAGATTCCATTGCGTGTTGTTCAATGACCCCTGACGTATACGAAACTCCCAACGTCATGACAACGATATTTTTAACGTTTTCTCAATCTAAAAAGATTAGCATGCGATTTTTTAAGGGATGATCGAGTTTGGCAAGACCCTGAGACAAAGAAAAACTCTAGCGCTGTAAAGGCAGTGGGTGTTTTTCTGATCTCGGAATAATTTGTGTATATATAACGGTGAGAATAAAGTATGACGCAATGACGAGACTACGAGTTTTCAACGGTTATCCGAGGTTAAAGCGTAAATAATAATAAAATGAGAAAAAATAAAAGAGGCAGTAGAAAAAAATGAGGGATGTCGCGAAAGCTTCAGCAAAGCACACACAATCTCAAGCGTTACGAGTAAAAGTCACTTGCGACTTGTGTGACAACGTTTCGAAATACGAGCTCTGTCGTTGCCAGAGTTCACGCCGTTATTATGGAAATGGGGCCTCGGGGTTGCAAAGCCCAGGACCCAGCAATGATACGAAAAGTCACCTCTTCAGTATGTAGAACATTCTACCCCAAATTTACCTTTCTATGACAGCAGCCACTGCTTCATCTTTTTTTTTCTCATTTTACTCCCTCAACACGAAATAATTATTATTTATTTTGCTTTTTCGTTGTTTACGTCGTCCCCTCGTATGTTTGTCGAATATTTTTACGCTCGTTTTTCGTTTCCTTACCGATTTCACGCATGAAACGATTTTCCCATGGGGTATTCGGTTTTTCGACAAAACTGCGTATTTCATACTATCGGCCGCTGGCAGATTCGGAGCTCATTCCTTATAAATTTTTATCTCCAAGCACCCCTGTGCATTTAGCATTTATTGCGGTTGTGATTTTGTGATATCTCGATTTTTCAAAAAATAGAGTCAGATTGAATGATAGAATAAATATTTCCTCTAGCTTTATGAATCTCTATTGCAAATATGTGTTTCGGCTGCTCCCGCTCTCGTGCATTTTGCAGGGATAAAGCACATTAATCAAAATCACTCGTAGATGGGATTCAACGTTCCGAAACATTGTGTACGGAGTTGTTAAAAAAAAATAGTGCAAATTTTTGTTCCAATCGATTGTTGAGCAGTTTTTTTTTATGCGAGTGGAATAACGCTGTGATTAACAATATATATATAGATTTTTTCATAACGCACCTGTAAATTTGGCGACTCCTTTGAAGGCTCGTCCGTCAATAGTAACAGGAACGCTTGAGCCTTTAGAGTTAACCGCGTAAAGAGCAACGCTCGTTGGATTTCGAATTTCCAGTTCCCAGTTCGGACTGGCTGATTCCCAACGATGTTCGTCCATGACGGCGACAAATTTTTGTGGCAATCCTCCATCGAACCCCTCGACGCAGGATATTCGTATCCATGCACCGCTATTATTGTACGCCGTGCAATTTTGCAGTGGATAGGGTCGACCTGCGATCAAACGATAAAACGATTTTTCTACTACGTTTTTTTTTCTTTAATTGATTTTATCATTGTTCGACACGGAAAAATAATAGCCGACGGGACTGGGTCATAAAAAATCTGTGCAAATCCTCGATATAGAGGATGTTTTTTTTTTTTTAATCGTTTGGCTTGTTGAACCGTGGAATTGCAATTTTCGAATGTTGGGAGTTGAGATAAAAATTTGATATCGCTCGGATGCTTCGCCGTGCGTTAATTATACCGTGTGGCCGAATCAAAATGAATTACGAAAGATTTAACGATCAGCTGGAATTCTTTATGATTTTATTCATTTGTTCGCCCCGTCACGCCACTTAAATTTAATGAAGGAGGAGCGCGAGAGAGACTATAAGTTGATGATAAAAACTTGGATGCTAACGTATTCGTAATTAGCGTGTTGCTGCGGCCTGAATTGAAAGAAGCGAAAATTTTATTTCCCGTTAATTAATTACGTATGTACAGATAGAGAGCCTTTGACATGAAATAAATTATAACTTCAATTAAGGCGTCGCGCAGCTCGTGCAATTTCGAAAGGCTTTTGAGGCAACGTTCTCGCGACGATGAGCTCATCTGACGATATGCCGATCGTCTAAAAGTCGTACAAGGAACATAAATTAAATACAATCCCTTTGGGGTGGGCCGTGCGATGTGTGTGTGTGTGTGTGTGTGTGCGCGCGTGTGTGCGTGGGCAGATTTTTGTCTGTGCAACTTTTACCGAAAGGTGTCGAGCAGTTGTGGTTTTATATGCATACGACGTGTTATTTATAGATAGAAGTAGGCCAAATCACTTTTTCTACCGTCATTGACATATTTTTTTTCTATTTTTTTTATTCCTCATTCGTTGATTACGGTTGCTCGGAATAAATCAATGTTCAGTTTCTGCGAGTTAGCTGTTAGAAATATGGCGGATCACAATTGAAAAAATATGTCGAAGGAGAAACAAGGTTCCTGGTTGAATGTCATATCGAATTGGATTCGGTTTTTCAATTTTTCATGAGAATGATCAATTTTAGTTTTTCATGGATAAGAAAAAAAAAAAATTCGTTTGCGCGATCTTTCAATATTCAGGTAAAACCCTTTTTCTCGACATTATTTTTTATCACGCCCCATCTTTCGAACTATCGTGGTTGAGAACGGAAAAAACTCTCGATCTTATTCGAACCCCAGTAGTCAAAATGCTTCATAAAATTTTGGGTCTTGGCAAAAGTTACTGGAGACTCAAGAGAAAGAGAGAAGTTTAATGCAAGGATCTTTAAAAAAGGACAATATTTTTCGAGCAAAATTGAACGCTCGCTCATGAAAATGCCCATTTCCTCGGCTTCAATCATCGTACTTTTTATTGGCACATTATCGTTGTGATAATGACGTTCAATTATGTTTTTTTTATGTTTTAATTCGATAAAAAAAGCAACTCTACTTCGTAATGAGCGTCGGGAGCTACGATATTTTATTGAAAAAGAAAAACGCCAATCACGTTCGACCTAATTGAATATCGAAGAGGGTGGCTCCGAGTGATGAAAGCTCTCAAGGGAATGTGAATTACCCGAGTCCGATAAAACGAAACGGCATTTTCGCCGTTCGCAACGAAATGCATTTTCTTTGGGAAATGCTTGATGCTTCCGAAAGGAGAGTTTCGTAATTTTTCTTGTCGAATGATTACGAGCGAGGCCATAATTTCCATTGGATCCATAATTTCAAACGTTTTGAACAACAAAAAAACTCAATTACAGTCGCATACTTCGTTCCCCTTGTTATTGGAATGACATTAAATGCACCGCGTCTTGTCTAGCTCGTTACAACAAACTCCGTTATAAGGCGTTCTAACTTATTCCCTTCGACATTTATTTGAAACGAAGATTTCCGAAGGCAACTCTGTCTGGAGGAATTTACCGATAGAAAATTGCAGTTAACACGTGCTACGAAACTTGAGACGAGCAACATTAACTGCATGAAATGATGCACAAGAAAATAATTAACATTTTTTCGAGATATCCGATTTTTTTTTCTTTATTGATTAAAAAAAATCGATTCCATTCACAAAGTTAATTAATTCGATGTGCTAACATGTTTTTGAAAATTCGGGCTCTATTGGAATTTTCAAGTTTCAAGGTCATTTACGTTCTTATAAAATTCGGATGGTACTTCGGGAGACGCCGAAGGCCACGGAAAGCCTTAACGCTTATGCACTCGTACCAAATGCTAACCTTATTTGGGAACGAACTAGAGGTTCCAGCCTCTTTGAAAAGAAGGGGTGGAATGAATAGTTTGAATTGCTACGGAGTTTCAAAAGTTCCATTCTTTTACTAATTGAGCACACAAATGAGGAAATTTGATTACTTTCGAAATTGTTTCGTTAATTGTCCTTTCAGACCTTTTTTTTACCATTTTTTTTTCCATACGTAGCACTTTATCATGTAGTGGAAAGGTAACCAATGAAAATTTTTTTTTTTCCATTATCTTCATTGAGGATCCCTAACATTCTACATGCGACTGCTAATGAATTTTCCGATTTTTCAAGCATTCTTTCCTATTTTTGGTCCTCGAACTTTTTTCTGTGCTCTTTATGACGTACTGGCAACCCACAAATGTTGATGACAATTACATTGAATCAAAACACATATGTATCGGGACAAGTTTTTGTTTCTGTTGTAAACACACAGTAGATTCATTAATTCTTCTATTTTTATCATTTTTTTGTATAGTCTGATTTTTTTTTTTTTTTCACAAAAACGGTCAAACGATGTTGAACATTTTTAAATATCAAATATTCGATTCAGGTTCGATGTTTCGTAATCCAATTTGTAGAGAAGAAGAAAGAAAAAAATAATAAGAATAGAAAAATAGAGTCGAAAAGAGGGCGTGAGTTAAAATTGTTGAAGGAAATTGGAAAATTGATGACTCACCAGCGGCGACGACCTGATAGAGACAGGGTTGTTGAGTCTCACCAACTCGATTGCTCGCCCAACAACCAATGGTCCCGTAATCCATGTCAGTGGATGGAGTATAGTTTAGTCTGCTGATGGTACCTTCGCTGGTGTAATCAGTGGATGGTATATCATTGAGATCGCCAGTGCTGTTGAACGTCCATCTGAAGGCCACCAAGGTCGGGCTCGCTTCGACCTCGCACGTTAGACCTACGGTCTCGTGCTTAAGAGCCCCGTGCAATTGTTCCGGCACGTTGAACGGTGGTGGCGTTGCGTTTTGGGTTCGCCAGCCTCCACCAGAATTCACAACCTTTTTGCATATCGGAGTAACTGAAATTCCGAACAAAATAGATTCATGAGAAATTAGACTTTGCCTCCTCGGCGTAAGAAACTCTAATTTAGACACAAAATATTCAACTAAACTTTTCTGTTTATTCGGTTTTTTCAAATAAATTATGAAAAATAGTTCAATAAATGGAAATATTCAGTTTTTTTTTCATTGCGAATCCTGACGACATCGAAATTCTTCATTATACATAAGAATAATCATGGTAAGGGATTTTCCTTAAGGTGTTAGTGTACAAATAGGCGAAAGATTAATTTAATCGGAGTCGCGAGAACTTGACCATCATAGAAGATTGAAAGTTCCAGTGCGGATGAAAAAAAAATAATTAATAAAAAAGTGCAAGAGTGCAAATGGCTTGGACGTTAGTGAATAATTTGTAGGAGAAACTCACACATGATCTCGAGATGAACGAGATTGGAGATCGATCGACCCTCCGTATTTCCCGCGAGACAAGAGTACTTGCCGGCGGCTTTGCGAGTTATACTTTGTAGAACGAGCGAGTTATCGGATAGAACAATGCCACCGGTCACATTGTGGTGTAGCTTTATTCCCTAAAAAATATCGAAAAAGGATATAGGACGATCGGACAGGAAGAAAAAAAATACTCCAACTATTTGTTTTATTTTTCGTTAATAAATAAAAAAGTTTTTCTTTACAAAATCCATTATTCATAGGCAAACAAGTACGAGAATTTTCTTGGCAACCAGACTCGTTGCCGAAGCGTGGAAATAAAATTTCGCATATGAAAGTACATTCCGAAGTTTCTTTCGATGCTATCGAAAGACCGAGAGCAAGAGAGAAAGGGAGTCAATGAGAGAGTGCGGAGGAAAATTCTCGCTGGGCAAACGGAACTCTCGGTTGGTGAAGCGGAACTTGTCGAGCTAGTCACATTTCTCTGAAGTTGCAATTTTACAAAAGGGATTCTGCTATCTCGTGAATCCCTCGTGTACTGTAACGTTGAACACACAATGGGAACCAGCCACTTGGAGTACCGAGGATCTCGGCAGGATCCTTAATATGTCGCAAGGACTGTGTGGAGAATGAATTATATCGCATGGAAATACAAACACCGTTAAGCCTCATTCGAGATGAAAGAATGGGACGTGCGCAAATCTCGTATTAACTTTTGACCATTTATCCATGTTAGGAACGTCTTAAAAATCGTCGTGAGTTAGTTTTGGGTGGCCTGGTTCCTCCTTTGCTTTTCATCCATTCGCAATCAAAATAGGAATCTGCTTACAATTTTTACTCGATACAAAGCCCGGCATCCCATCGGATATATATATATTTTTTTTCCGAAAAACAATGGCGGATATAGACATTTCAGGATCCGAATACGCGATCGATCGTGATCATGCGTGAACGTCGTTTTTAGGTAGTTTTGTGCGCACGGCGAGTTCGCATTCTGAGCATCGGAGTGCAAGAGATATTCGTGATGTTCTCAACCGTATATTTAGTTGAATAGCGCAAAATCTTGATAAAATTCGCTTGAGAAATATTTCGGATAGCTCTGGTGAATTATAAACAACTCCGTTTCCGCGCCCTATGCATCGAACAGGAGTTATTTTTTTAGGCTCACTTTGAAGCGTGACAATTTGTTGAAACATCGAGGTATATAGAATTCAACGAAATACGATTTGCGTCCTCTGTTCTTAACCTTTCCCCTGAATATTTTATTTTAAAAAAAGTATCAAGACGAATATCTGGCTTGCAGTATCTCGTACAATTTAAACGAAATATGGGCTTGTCAACTTTTTCGGGATGAAAATACTTCGCAAACAGCTAAGCCTATCTCGGAGACTACACGAACGTATTTTTTTTTTTTTTTATTAGAATTTTTTGCTCATTTTGCGACCTTGATATTTCAATAATTTTTTTGACATTCGTGCTCGGAAAAGTGGCTTTTTGGTTACAGATTGTAATGCGTAAAGTGGCAGATTTTATAACTTTTATGATTGTAACCGCAAAGTTACTTTTCGTTGACAGATTTTACTTTCCGTTTACAGTAGTCGTCTTTATAGTCACGCTTTAGGGTTCGTTTCCCCGCCACCGTTTGGAAGGTGG